>WUQG02018620.1:0-11527 GCA_011317285.2 Androctonus mauritanicus | reverse complement strand
ACACTGTGCGGCCCGCTTAAAAATAAAAAAGCCTGACTGTGCGGCCCGCTTAAAAATATTTTTTTTTGAAAATGGCCAGCCATTCAGAAAAGGTTGCCTACCCCTGCTATAATGGATGCCGTTTTACGGTCCCCTACACGAATTTGGAGGTGTTTTTCGTCGATATATACAGATATAATATTAGATTAAATCACACGATTATATTTCTGCTCACTTATATGAGCGAATAATTTCTAGTATATATTATCAATAGTAGTGAAACGTGATTGGCTGGATTTCTCTTTTGCAGTCGAACCATTGTACGGATTCCTATATATAGGATATCGTCAGAAAAATCTAATCCTCAAATTTCTGCGATAGCCAAAATTTTTTGTCGTTATTCAGTAATAAAAATTAAAAGTAGAAATTACTCGCTCATATAAATGAGCGGAAATATAATCTTGTGATTTATATTTCCGCTCATTAACTGTATATAATGACGAAAAACACCTCCAAACTCGTGTAGGGAATCGTAAAATGGCACCCATTATGTTACAGCGCAATCTCCCAAAATAAATTATTAATAACAACAAATAATTTTGGCTGTTGCAGACATCCAAAAACTAAACCTTTCTAAAGATATCCTATTTACAGAAATCGATACAGTAGTTCAACCGAAAAACGGACATCCAGCCAGCCAGCCACGTTTGACTATTGATAATACAGTATAATGATGATTAGTTTCTCTAAAAAAGACAAAATCCGCAGGTAGCGCTATAACTTAATAAAAACCGCCATGTGAATGACTATATCACTAATCAATCTGAATGTAATAAATAAGAATAAATACAATAATCTGTTAATAAAAATTCATTTTTAAATCTGAATTATTATTTAAAAAATTTAGGTGTGCCGCCAAATTTTAAAATACTGAAATGTGTTCTTCAACAGAAAAAAGGTTGAGAACTACTCTAGACTCTCCTGGAGCATGCTCTTGTCATCTCAAACCTTCGGGAGAGAGGAAGAGATGAAATGTGATGATACCATGAAAAACTGTTCTTATAAATGTTGGGATTGAGAAGCACAAGGGAAAGTGAAGACGTGATCTCTGGCTTTTTAGCGGCACTTATGAATCAGAACCTTGGGCCCATCGATGAAATACTGGCAGAGTACCACATCCTCGTGTGATAGTTATAATTAATCCATGTTAAGAATATCTATACAGTAGTATCTTTTGATAGAGCAGAGCAATTTCCCTTTGATGGCGTGTGTCTGAGAATGATGCATGTGTTTACAGAACTATTTTAACTGCTAACATTTGATTTTCAGAACTGAATAGGATCACATAATATGGGCAAAAACATTTGTTATGTACTAATTTATTTTGAAACTAAAAATATTTTAGCCTAATCAATTTTGTTTTTCATCTTTTATATTGAGGATTGGGAATTACAGATTATTTTCTTTTAGAAATAAAGTTATTTTGAATAATTACAGTAATTTATATATTTTTGTGGAAGATGAAAAGCTGAATATATATCAACAGGCTAATTTAACAATACAGTACTAACTTCCCCCATCTCATATATGAGATGGGGAAGTTACTTAATATAATTAATGTGAGAGAGGAAAAAAATGGGGAGGAATGGACAAAGAAAAGCCAGAAAATCCAGAGTTGTGAACATTGAGTCCTCATTCTGCAATTAGAGTTAGTCAGGACAACTGCAGAGAGGAGCCCAGACTAAGATAACTTTACAGATAAAAATAATAATATAAAATACAAGATAATAAAACAAAGCTATTTGAAAATAAAAATGCCTTATGTGACAAATGTAAAATGATATATTTAAAATCACTGGCAGGACATTGACAGAAAATGATCAGGAGACATGATAAATATAAAATTATAAGAAAGATTCCATATAGAAAAAGAAGGAACAAAAATGATGGTGATGAAAATCTGCTTAAGAGTCACTGAAAGATAAGGCTCAGTTAAGGTAAAAATCCTTGAGAAGACAAAAGAATCCTGTCCAAGATGAATTGCTGAGATTCACAGAACTGAAATCTCGTCAGAGAGTTTCTGTTATAATCCCAATCTGAACATGTCATTTACACAGCAGAATAACAATAAATGGTGAATATCATATGGATGAATTGTCATAATAGTAGGCAGGATATTTTTAATATCAAAGAAATATAAGCAAGCATAAAATTTAATATATACTTAGAGAATTTGGAACTTCACTTCTGCTTCAAACTGAATGTCTTGAGTAAAGAGAGACAATCCTTGGGCATATAGGTAAAATAAAGGTAAAAGTGTCTTTCCAATAGTGTCACTGTTCCACTTCTACTACTGTTTTAAGAGAAGCTGCTGATAAAGAGTAGATTTGATAAGGGAATGAGGTTTGTGATTATCAATGAACAAAAAGGGTATTGTGCTCTCAATAATGCTTTAGCTTAAATATCAAGTATACCTGAACATTTGAGCACAATATAGGGGAAAGGAATTCTTCAGTTTTAATAAATAAATATTTATCAGAGTCATCATAGTCAAATCTTTCTGTCTAGAAACATATTTCAAAAATATAAAATTATATTTAACTTTAGTTTAAAGTAGCATTTTCTTCAAATTTTTTTTGAAAAGTAGCTTGAAAATAAATTGTTGTGAAAATGTTTTCATTAAATGCATTCTGTGAATATGTTAGCATTAGTTAAAAAAAAGTTTAGCAAATTAAATTAGTTGTCAAACTTTCTTTTCTTTTAAATTTTTAATATTTTTTATGTTAATCAAGATGCATAAAGGTATAATTTGATTAATTCATAAAACTAATCATGTAGTTTTAGATCTACCAATAACTGTTTTATAGTTGGTACTGAAAGATTATTTGAATAAAAATTATAAAAACTTGTATAATTTTTATTCTAAATTTATTATAGATCTTTTAATATAAACAATTTATTAAAAACATAATATTAAAATAAATTATTGTATTTCTTAACATTTTTTGACTAACATTCATGATATGCTTCAGGACCTAATATTTTCATATTATAAAATAAATATTTATTTGTTTCCCTTTATTTTTTAATATACAGTTATGAACTTCATTTATAATTGTGTTGTTGAAATGCTTTTTACTTATGAAAGAGTACGATGTTATCTAATTCAAAAAGTGTTTTTGAAATTTTGTATTAATAATTCTTGGAATTTAAAATTTCAATGGATATAAAATTTTCTGTAGAAAATTTTATTATCTTCTTTTTAATATTATATATTACATATACAGGAGCTCTCTGACTTATATATGACTTGCATTTTTGGAAACATTTCATCAGTCAAATTTTATTTAAGCTGAATTTATCCATATAAATTATTACATACATATAACAGCAAATTAAAAATATATAAATAAAAGTAAATAATAAGATTGTACTGTTTATTCAATAGTAAAATCTTACTGAATATACTTACTGCTTACATTTATTTAGATTTTATAGTAATAGAAATTATTAAAGACATACACTGTACATTTAATCTGTTTATAGGATAAAAGATATTATTTAGCTATCATAATATATTTGTATAATTTATAATAATTTTACTATTGAAAATTAGCTATCATTATTAATGTTATAAATAGTGTTATTAATTTTCATTACAGCAGTGTCATAATTATAGTTATGATATTTTCATATAAATTAAAATATATTAATATATACAGTGCTGTAATATATTGAATTATAAAAGTAATTTAAAAAATATTTTGCAGCCAAAATTTTTTACAGAGTTGAATTTGTAGAAGTTAGATTTGAGAAACTCCTGTATTGATGCATAGTCAGTCCTCTACTTTAAAGTTTTATCTAAAAAATGGTAAAATAAATGAACTGTTTATAAGTCAATTCCCATTTTAAAATTTAAAAACAGTATATATTTCTGATGTATCAGATCATGAAAATTGCATGATGCATCAGACTATAATGTGTAAGAGCAGGAAATATGGTTTTATTTACATCCTATTAGTGAAGTGAATTTTATTATTATTAATAATTTTCCATTATTACATAATATTATCATAAGGATAAATATACAGACTGCTTGTTATGGCGTAACATGGCATCATATTTCTGCAATGATTATGATGCTTGAAACTGACATAAAATTTTTTTATTAATTCATATAAATTAAGAATTTTTTATATAAAAGTGGATTTTTCTCTAAAAAAATCTCAACTTATACATAAGTATATTTGGTAATATTAAGAATATCTTTATCAGTACTAAAATTAATAAAGAAATAAAGTACTGGATTCAAATTATATATAATACTCTACATTACAAGCTTATGTAAATGACATAAAATTTGCTGAACAATTATTTATCAAAAACATTTTTATAATTATAAAAATATAATTGATTTTTTGTAAATAGAAGATTTTGAAATTATTATATACTGTACTTCTATATAGTATTAATTAAATAATTCTTCTGGTAAATTTTCCTTATAAGGAAAGCTTGTTTGTGTGCCACTTGATAATACACTTATAGAAGCTATCTCACATGAACGAGAAATCTGTTCCTCAATAGGTAAATAAGGATGTGAAGCAATATAATAAGCTAAACTTCCTAAGAAAGCATCTCCTGCACCCTAAAACATATAATATAGAATTTTAAATTTCAGTTAAATACAATATATAATTAATTTTTGTTAATCAAAGTGATTAAAAAAAATTACATCATTATCAAAGATTAACATAAAATTATTGAATATATTCAGATTCATTAACTTTTAAAATATATAATGTTAAGTTTTAGTTCAAGATTCATTATCTAAAAACTAGGACAAAAGTTATCTAGATTTTCAGGTTTCAGTAGGAAAAATTAAGACATGCAAAAATATACCGTAATTAAAATATATAATAGAATAATGCTGATATTCTTTTGTAAATTCAGACATTAGCTACAATATTTGATAGTACTATTACAACTACTACTATTACTGACGACGACCTCTGTGATGAAATAGTACTATTACATTAAGATAAGTTTAAAAAATCACAAGATAGAAGTTTACACTGTAAAAGATCACTAAATTTTTTTCAAAATTTTTACGAAAAAAGATTTAGCGGTTTTTTAAACTACTAAATTTAAAAAAAAGTTTAAATTTAATTTTTTATCTTTAGCATCAAATATTTATGTATTTATTTGATGATTATCATCAAATCTTTTGTGAATCATATAGATCATCAATAGCATAAATAATAATACTGTGGCATCTCAACTTAGAACTGCTCAACATAGAAACTTGTCAATATACAAATGTTTTTCATATCCCATTTTGGCCTCTAGATACGAACTTATTCTCAAGATATAAGCCAAAATCCCATATAAGTACATCTAATGGTCCCACACTTTTAAGTAGTCCAATTGTAAAATATAAAATAAATATATAAAGTTATTGAGTACTTTTAGAAGAAAAATAAAAGCAGTATCTGAATTATTAACAAAACTTATGTATAAATTAAGTTCATAATTCAATAATTGTGTGTACTTCAAAGAATATTTTTGCCTTTAATAAAACAAATAAATGAAAAAATTTTTGTATATTGCAAAGAATGTTATAAAACAGTTCCAGGAGTCAGACTACCTAAAATCATCCAAATCTAAGAACTGAAACTGCTACAAACCACAGTAATGTTGCACATAATTTTATCAAATGCAAATGTCAATATTTTTAATAAAATTGCACTTTATTAGAAATATGCAATTTATATGTGAAAATATAATAAATTATGTTATTAGCAAATCCAGTGATAATCAATATTTTCCCTTTATTCAGGATATGAATAAGGAAAAAATATTGATAATCACTGTATTTGCTAACAAGAAAATTTAGGATATAATTAAGAAAGAAAATATTGTTGCATATTAGCTGCCTTTCCTCTCAGTCAGATGAAAAGAAACTTTTATATATTGATTTCATTAGGTTTACTTTGATTTATAATGATATTATTCAATAATCAATTGAGAAACTTTTATAATTATTACATATAATACATAAATAATAATTTTAATAAAATACATGCATAATTTAAGAAATTGAATATAGTTTTTGTTTTACATGCTGACACATTTTATATATACAAATCCATAAATGAAATATCTATATAAGCCTTTAGCATATTATATTTTTATTCATATAAATAAAAATGAAAAACAAAAAAATTCTACATCTCAATAATATTTTTAGCTTACTCAGTCCTCTTCAGTTGACAAATCTAAAATATTACTGTTCTCAAAAATAAGTCCAGTACACAGCACTAAATGCAAGTATACAGAGTTTTATTTTTTAAAACCCTTTACGGACCTATGAGTGGTCCCTCATCAGTACAACAGAAGAAATTTATAACTTAAGACAAAAATATAAAAAAAACTTTTATATTTTTGTCTTAAGTTATGAGGGACCACCCATAGGTCCGAAAACGTTTTTAAAAAATACAACTCTGTTATACTTGTATTTAGTGCTGTGTACTAGACTTACTTTTGATAATAAGCAAGTTGGATTACCATGAACTCTAGTATTACTGTTCTCTTCAGCTGATTTTTTTTGACACATTTTATGCTAAAAAATATTAAATATTTTGAATTTTGAAACATTTCTAAAATTATACATATTTATTATTTTTAACAAAATTCAAAACACCTTGAAACGTATGATTTTTCATAAATTTTGAGACATTTCAAGAACAGAACAAATTTTTTAGTTTAAGTAGAACAATGAAGTAATTTTGTCAAGTAAATTGTAAACTTATTTGCAAGTTTGTAAATAAATGAAATAAAAAATATAAATGAAAATCATGATAAAGAATACATGCAAAAATCTCAAACAAGAGTAATAGTTTTACCAATAGCATCAAATGGTCTGTAGATGATATGAAAAAAAGATTATTCAAGAAATATGATTTTTACATCTAGTATGTAATAATTACAATAAAAAAATAGAGAAATTTTAGTAAGCAGCTGTTAATATGTTTAATAAGAACTGAAATATTTCTCTCCAATTTACTCAATCACTAAATATTCCATATAAATAAAAGAAGCAGGATTTTTATCATTGTCATTTCAACTATTGTTTCTCCCCATTGGAGGCATCTTGTTTCCTATGGTCAGTTACTATATTTTAGAATAATTATTTAAATTAAATTTTATGATTGTACTTTCGTTATTTCTGGAATTAATGAAAACTGTTTTTATAAGACAAGAATTATTTCATCAGAATGATTATTTTGAATGAAAATAAACATTCTTGCTTAAAATTTTATAATAATATGTTAAATAAATAAATACAGTAAAATAAAAAATTCCTTAACTGAGAAAACAAAATATGGATTTTTACAGTATCTTTTTCAGTAAATATAGAAAATACACCAAATGAACTTCAATTGGAGATAATGGACTTGTAAAATAATTTATATTTGAAAGATACTTTTGAAGAAAAAATCTGGTATATTTTTATAAATCTTTTATCAAAGAAAATCAATTTCTTAACTTATGGAAATATGTAGTAAAAATTCTATTGTTATTTTCTACAATATATATAGAAAATAATAATAGACATTTTTCCACAATGAATTTAGTAAAAAATAAAACAAAAAATTGGGCTAACAGACTCACATTTCAGAAATAATTTAAAACTAGCAGTGACTATTATTCAACCAAATATTCTGAATATATTACATTCACATCAGTTCCAGAAGTCATTAAATATACCTATGTTAATTTGTAATCATATATGAATAAATCATTGTGATATATCTACATCTTTTTTTCTTGTGTGCAACCAGGTCAGTTCAAAAGTTTTAAATATGGCCCTTACATAGAGAAAGGTTGTCCATCCCTGATCTATAGCATATTGTTTATCATTTGATTTTAAATTTCTATGCCACTAAAGCACCAAGCAATTTTTAAATTTAAGTCTAATATAGTAAAAATGTACAAATCATTGTGGCTTTATTTGTTTATTGAAAAAAAAAAAAACAATTATAAAATATTGATTTTAAATTTATCCATAATTCTTAAAAGTTTTGTTTCTGAAAAATTATATATATAAAAAAAATGATCTGGAAGTTAAAATTTAAAAATATTGAAAAAATTTAAATATTTTCTATATAAAACATATTAATTATGGATTTTATTATATTAATTATTTTACTAGAAACTGATGGATACAAAATAATTCAATTATTTGAAAGAGTACATTGTTCAGGCTTAGCATTTTTGGACACAACAGCAAAATGACAAAGGAAATTATTATAGGGATAAAAAACATATTGGATATTATACTATAGAATATAAACATCTAAAATAGCATACAATCATCATTTCATAACATCAATTTTATCTAAGTTGCAAATGTTTTTGAAAGATGTTAAACTAGATAACAGATATATCCTATTCCTATTGAATTTTAAGTCATTTTCCATCCTTTTAAACACTAAAAGTGAAGTATTCCCATGCTCACCATAGGCTGTGTGGTGATCTGTGATGGAGGTTGGTTGGATTGGCCACATGAAACATTTCTGGCTTTCCTCATCCTCTTGGAAAATTTATTTGTGGGATCTGTGCCCACTGTTTCCATTCTCGATGATTCATCTAACTCCTTTATGTGGCTGAGCAACCTGTGGTAGGGTCAATTTAGTCCTGTCACTCGGTACTTTACTGAGTGGAAATGGTATCATCTGTTAACAGAAAAAACTGTGGAGCTCGACATCTGATGAAATATGGAATTTGATGGCCAGATCTGTATCCTTGAAAAATGTGGAAATGTCGAATCCTGTATCAAATAATTTCTTAGTGATTGTTAATAACATTGTGTTTCCAATAAACAGATCTGAAATGGAAGTGGATCCTCTAGGGTGGAAATGCAGCATGTTTCTATGTAGCCATCCAACCAATAATAATAGTTATGTCTGCAATTGATATGTGATGATTAATATAATTTTTTATCATAATATAGAATCAGTGGTAAACAACAGAAAATTTGATATGAAAATGCACCTGACACAATCAATGAAGAAAAACAAGTGGGAATAATCATAATCAATTACTAATATCTTAAAATTGATAACAGAACACCTGAATGATGAAATTTTTTTTATGAAACAATTTCAGGATCTCACATGAAAGAAAAACAATATGAAATAGATATTATAAATTATAATACAGCACAAGATGGAGCAAAGATATAATGCATTAATTAATTGATGATTAAGTAATTTTAAAATGATTTATAAAGATAATTTTTTTGAAAGTGAAAATTATCTTCATAAATCAAAAAACAGGTATAAATTATACACTAATTTTACAAATTTTACATGAGTTTAGTTCATTAACATGAAAATCCATAAAATAATTATTATTAAAATGAGAAAAAACCTAGGATCTTACAACAACAATTATTTTATGCAAAATTTGTTTTTATGATGGCTACCATCAACAATTTTGAATAACAGTGGCCAGACTAGCACACATTTCTTAAATTAGCTGTTTTGTTTCAATTCATGAATTGAAACAAAACAAAATTACAACAATACATTTTTGTGTTAATATTTTCTTTATTTTTGTCCATATAGTGTTGACAGAAACAAAATTTATGTTTCTTTTGTTTGTAATATTAAATAAACAATGTTTATTCAACATTATTATAACAAATTTTTAAAAAGAAATATATTTCTTTTTAAAAATTTGTTCAATATTCTGAGTTTTGATGGCTAGATAACTTCACATCCCCATTTATACATTTTGTCTATGAAAAATCATGTTTTGAGTTATAATGGATACAAATTACAATCTGAAATTTTTAAATCATGCCTATCTAAGTTAGAAACTCCCTATATATAAAATAAAATATCTACATTGCTATATAATTATTTAAATATTAAGTATTACTTACTGTGGTATCTATGGGATTAACTTTTCTTACTGCAATATGTTTAGGATTTGGATTGTCTTTTGTACAAAAAACTACTCCTTTGGCTCCTAATGTTATAATTACCATTTTGCATCCTTTATTTATCAGAACTTTAGAAATATCAGATGCTGCCTCTATTGTTTCAACTTTTAGATTAGTTGCAGCTTCTGCCTAAAATATTAAATTTCTTATGATAATTCAGAAATAATATAAAAACATACATTTCAAATATAATTGTAAAATATATATATATACACACACACATTGTGTATATATTTTTAACTAAATTTGTTTAAAACGTATATTATAATTATGATTAGATAATTAGATAATATAAAGCAGATAGTCTACAAACATTTGAGTTGACAAGTTACTTGCAAATTTAAATAACAGTTTATGGATAACATAACAATAATGAAGGGATGAATTTGGAATTTATATGCTTGGCTTGATAAATGAGGTCTGAAGCAAATAACATAAAATGAGAGAGCATAAATTGGGACATGGACTGTATTATTCAAATCTATTCACTTTGCTTTCTATTTACCATTTGTTAGATCCTTGGGTTAATATTAATGTAATATAAAAATCACTTTTATGTATTATGCTAGATAATAAATGAATATAACTATTTATTTTCTTTTATGACTGTGTTCATAATACATATACATATTTCTTGCAATATGTTCATAATATATACAGTATATGAAAGTGATTGTTACATTATATCAATGCTAACAAAAACTTAATAAATGTTGTTGTGTAGAAAGTAAAGTGATCAGTGATCAACTATATATATATATATCAATTTACTCTTATATATATACAATTGACAATATATATATATATGATAACTGAGAATACTGAGTTGACACATATGTATTGTTAATATATTATATACATACATTGCAATATATATAGTCTGTTTTCTTACCTCCAAACATCACCTGTCTATATTGAAAATATGATCTATTTATAAATTTTAAATATAGTATGATAAAAAAATAAATCATGACCATAATGAGAAAAATCTCAATGTAATACAGGTATTCTTCACCTTACAATATTCTGATCTTATGATTACTCTAACAATATTCTAAATTTGGCTATTTTCATAACATATTGGCTAGAAATATCTTTTAGCTTTATTAAAAATGTAATAAAGTAATTTCCCTACCATCTTGAAGATCTAGGCTCAATTCCAGATGATTATACAGAATTATTTAAGTAAATCTGGAAAAATCATTATGTAAATAAAACAACAAAATATGCAGGAAAAAATAAATGTATTTATAAGAAAACTAGATAAAAAGTTAAATACATTGTAAATAATCGAAATCATTCAATGTAGTTGCCATTTGCTTCTATGACTTTTTAGAGTGAGGACCTAAATCCTCTGCAGACATGTTTTGCCTCTTCTCTTTCTAAACTCATCATCACTTATAGGATAGAAACCTTCAGGGAGTCCTTCACGTTATGATGTGTCTTATTGACCTTTGCTTCAACCAACGCCTCATACATAATAGTTGAGAGCGTTGCAGTCTGAGTTGGACAGAGGCCACAAGTCAGATAATCAGTGAC
>WUQG02018609.1:0-11527 GCA_011317285.2 Androctonus mauritanicus | reverse complement strand
CTTTGTTATAAATGAACTTGTTCCAGTTTGTGACATTTTGTGACGTTTTCCCACACAACTAACTTGGACAGACTATATTTTTAATATTATTATGTTTTTGTGTTAATGTCTAATAATGGAATAAAATGAAAAATAATCAAAAAAATTTGACTTTTCAGTTATTGATAATTTGCATAAATTGTATTTGTATTTTGTGCTGTTGTGAAGTTTCTCTGTTTTAAAATTGTTAGATTATTTACAGATTGTACTTTAGAAAATCTGAACAAGTGATGTAAGACATTGAGATCCATTATGAGCTACTTACACTGTGATTGAATCAGTCAGTGTTGAAGAAATGCAATGTGGAATCAATGTGCCATGCACTTGTCCATTTGAAAAAAATCTTAGTTTTTCTTTTCATAGCTTTACCTTCTTATTTTCTTATAGATAAATTGAAATGCTTATAATACCAATAGGTTAAATATTGAGGAATATCTGGAATCTAAAAACTAATCAAATTTTTACATTGGGAAATAAGTTTTGTTTACATATTTTCACCAAATGAACGTGTTTTCAAAGTCTCTATTACTTTTGTAACTCAAAAGAGAACCTGTAATGTCATTCACAAGTGGTAAATAATTGCAGAGATGTTGGCATATTAAAAACTTTAAATGCCCACCATCTTTTAAAAATTGTACTTAATATTAAAATTAAGAAGCATATATATACAATAAGGAATGCTCTATAATGCTTGGCTCTTGAGATAATTTTGTCAATCTTTTATTCTTTCTGTGCAAATTAATATATATATATCAGTTTTTAAAAAAATGGTTAAACAATTTTTTAAATTTTCTTAGGAGAAAATTACAAAAGAAAAAAGTCAAAATAAAAATATCACAACAGTAAATTTATAATAATTTTATAAGTATTTTCACAGATTTTTATTTTCATAAATTGTCTAAATCACCTTTTTTTTATGAATTGCTTATTAAGAGTTACTTTAAAATTAATCCTGTCAATTTAATAAGTTTGCTCCATATTAAGTAGTGGGAATTATGATATCATTGATTATTATTACTCATATGTGTGCCATATACTTTATATTCAGCATTACAAACTTTGAGATGGCAGATTCTTTCTGATTACATTATCTGTTAGACTTGAATTATTTATCATTTTGTACATTTTTATATTTGACATAATTTTAATAATGAATATCTGAGTATAGTGCAAAATATTATTTCAAATATTCCTAATTTTTATATTTTTATAATTATTAAAATTTAACTAAATTTTGCAAGAGTTTGAAATGGCAGCTTGGAACTTAATAAAAATTCAATATTAAAATCTAAAAAGAATTAACTTAAAAATAATTAAACAAATCATAAAAGGAAATAAAAGGTTGTCCAGTTTGTCACCTCATTCCATCTTCCTTAAAGAAGAAGAAATTTATCAATTCTTAAATATTTACATTACTCAGAAACTCAGAAAATTCATAATCCAATTACAATTTATTGATTTAATTTCTTTAGACAGAAATTACAAAATTATTATTATTTGAATTTTTACTGCATTAAATTATATTAATTAATAAATTAAGAACATATAGTCAGGATATTTCTCAACAAAATACTCTGATGATGATTAATTCTGTTTATGATAACTCTGTTTCTTATTCATTGTTTAAATCAAAAATAAATAAATGAAAAAATTTCATAAAATTTTGAAAAGAGAAAAGATTGAGGCTGCAAAATGCTGAGCTAATTAAAATGTAACAAAAAATGAATGTATAATAAATAGATTGAAAGAATACAATAATTAAAAATGTATAAATACATCCACTATGTAGGCAACGACAATTAATTTCAACTGTAAGGACTTCAAAGTCTATCCAAATGATTGAACACAATGTTCAAATGCAGGATAGTTCTACAATGTTCGCTGTCGTTTACAGTGCTGTTGCGGACCAAAGAACCTAATAAACTTTAAACTTTAAAAAATTTCTTTATTTTCTTTTTGTTTTCCAATGAACTGAGATATCTCAAACACAGAATGCATTTAGGCAAATTCTGCCCTCTTCAGCCTGTTATCGACTGCCCAGCTCATCCAATTACAAACCAATTTTTTTCAAACCTTTCTCTAAAACTCTAAAAAACAAAAACAGTATCTGTGTTCATACTTGACTCACAAAAACAATCCAAAACTACATATTTCACTCTTGCAATTATCAAACTGCTTTACAATTTTTTCAATAAATAACATTTTTATAAATGCATAATCACTAAAACACTGCATAATTCTTGTACAAAAACATTAGTACAAAAAATGTAGAAATTTAGTTAATCTCGATTTGTACGAGAATTATGCAGTGTTTTACTGATTATGCATTTATAAAAATGTTATTTATTGAAAAAATTGTAAAGCAGTTTGATGATTGCAAGAGTGAAATATGTAGTTTTGGATTGTTTTTGTGAGTCAAGTATGAACACAGATACTGTTTTTTGTTCTTTAGAGTTTTAGAGAAAGGTAGATTAATTGTCGGTTAATTTGAAATGTGGTTTAATTTTAAATAATACAAAATGTAATAGAAAATATGTAATTTTATAGGTTTGAAAAAGAGTTGGTTTGTAATTGATGAACTGGGCAGTCGATAACAAGCTGAAGAGGGTGGAATTTGCCGAAATGCATTGTGTTTGAGATATCTCAGTTCATCGAAAAACAAAAAGAAAATAAAGAAAATTTTTTTAAAGTTTAAAGTTTATTAGGTTCTTTGGTCCGCAACAGCACTGTAAACGATAGTGAACATTATAGAAATATCCTGCATTTGAACATTGTGTTCAATTATTTGGATAGACTTTGAAGTCCTTACAGTTGATAATTCAAATCAGTTTATTTTGTATCTTTCTTACTGCTCTAACAGGTATGAGAATTCCCTACTGGAACAACTTTTCTAGCACATTGAGCAGTTGTGAACAAAAACATTTTCAGCATCTAAATGCCCTTTTCAGACTACAAGAAAATAATAGAATAGAGTTTTATTAATTTTTATATTATACAAATGAGTAAGCAGTTTAATTGGAATTATGGATAATTCAAATCATATAACTAAACCAATTTCCTACAGATTCAATTTTGGTAGTTGAAGAGTCCAAAATTGAGAATATTCAACATATTTTTAAAAATAAAAATAATATAATACTATTTTCTTTACAATGAAGAATAAATAATGTTTATTTTTCAAAATATTAAAACAAAGAAAAAAATATAAAATGTAGTAAACTATCAAAAAAAAATTATTATAATGTAAACATTAATAAATCAATAGTCAAAATAAGAAAAATGGGAAATTAGTATTTAACAAAAGTAATACATTATTTAATTTAATTAGAAATGACAAAGACAAGATACAGGAACATAAAAAAACTGGAACAGTGTTCTACTAGAAAACATAGACTTAAAAAATGGAGAAATATATAAGATATTCATAGAGCTGCTGAAATTCAGGTGTTTTCAAAAACTCAAACTGATAAGATGATACTAAAGAAAACTGGGAAAGCTCAGTATTCAAGCTTTTTTGATAAATATTATTTATTGAGTCATTGCATTTGAAAGTCTAATAATCACTGGTCCACCTAATTATATTTTAATAAACAATTTTATGCTTTATTTTTGTTTTGTGATGTATGGATTATCTGGACCAAACTGCACCAAACACAGATCCTTGACTTATGATAGGATGTGGTTCAAATCCACCATTGTAAATAGGAAATATCCAAAATTTATAGATTGCACATTACCAATATTATTGCATTCTTCTTCATTGTAATAAACTCAACAAACACAAAGATAATGAATTTTGTGTATCCAAAGATGATGAATTTTGTGTAACAGTTCAAGTTCTTTGATCAGGATCTTGAACTGTCAATGACACCATTGTCATAAGTTGAGGTGGTTCTAAGTCAAGGATTACTTGTATAATGTTCATAAAAAATAAAAATAACATGTAACAGATTGTATAGAAGAGTTTAGTATGTACTACTGTGAGGTGTGAACTTCTTTCCTACCTCTTATCTCTTCCTTTAGTTTAAACTTGGGGTTTTTAATCTTTTTTTAGTCAAGGATGGCCACTTTCTCTCCCCACAATCCTTTACAAACATTCACACCTGTCACATCAGCCACCATCTTGGAAATGACCATCATTGTCTAGCAGTATGAAGATTAGTACTGATTCTGAAGTAGATTTGAACAGTGTTCAGTATAATCACATTGTCATTAGGAATATTTTAATTACAATGACCATGACATGAATATTTAACATCTAACTAGAAAATAAACTAGATTAGAATATGATGTATGTAAATTAGCTTGAAGTGCATACCAGTTATGTACTGTCACAATAAATACTGCCGATGCAGGTAGGAGAAGTCAATGACCAAGTGATCTGTTCTGAAGTTGATGTGAGCATCGAGAGAAAGGAATTGTTGAAGTTGTAATGTGACAAATAGGCAGTATAGTAAAATTGAATTGAATTGTAATTTTGGAGGATAGAATAAGTTAGAATAAGTTTGATTTCTTGTATTAAGGCATCTTTTCTTCTGATAGTATTTTGTTAAATTGTTGTTTTGATATTATTGAGATAAATAGAATTTCTTCATAATATTAACTATTGTGGTTGTGAGTTAATAAAAAATCATTTTTATTTGAAGTTAATAGTTTGTTTCAATTGAATATTACTTTAAGACACTTCTTAACATAGTAAGTCTGGTACTGGCAGTCTAGCTATAATAGTTATTTACACACTCTGGACATAAAGTCACTCATCCATTAGGTTATTGCAAGTTCCAGGTAAAGGGTAACTTTGCAATACTCAATATTATTTGAAAACTTCAAAAGAGTAATTGATAAAATAAAAAAAATAACAAATACCATTAATTTCATAAAAAAATGTAAAAGTAAAAAGTTAATTTGTAACAATAGTTTAAAGCTCATAATTCATGCAAAAGGAAAACTGTGCCTAAAACACCACTATCTGATAAATAAGACCATAATTATTAAAATTCTTTCCAAATAAAATTATAAAAAATAATTAAAAACAGAATGATTAAAAAGGCTTAAACATTTGGCAGTAAAATAAGAGCATTTTACTAAAATATACTTAAAAATAAGTTCTCAGTTGCAAAGATTGCAAATCAATTAGTGCTCACTTATCAACAGTTGGCAAATGAGGATAATTGACTGTATTCTAAACAGAGTCTTTCTACAACTATTTTCTTTCTTCTGTTTCTACAGTAGCTTAATTGCAAATATTGGAAAACTGATTTGATACTGTGGAGTCATGAAGTTTACAGGAGATTTTGTTATCTATGTCTGTTGTTAAAATTATAATAATAATGGCAGTATTTAATCTCTTGCATGTCAGCAATTAATAAAATTAAGCCTAACTAATATGCAAAAAATTATTATATCTCACTTAATTTTCATCAAAATCTTTTGAAATTTTTATAATTTATTACATTTAGCACTCTTTCTAACAGCATAAGTATTTTTTTTAATTTTTTGTCACAAGTTCTGTTACATATATGCAATTGCTGAAAACATAATAGTTTTTATATGAAGATTTAACCATCCAATGAAATAATTGTTATTTTTAAATAGCAACTGGTTTTTTTGAATAAAACAAGCCATCAATGAAGAAAATCATACCATATTTTAAAAAAAGTCAATAAAAACCAATTAATTTGCAAATTTTGATTAATGAATATTAATTAAGATATGATGTGTAATTACTTCAAAATTTACAAAAATTTATTAAAATATTGACATTATTATTATTAATTTATATTTATTAATATGTTATTCTTTCAGTTCAATAATTTTTAGGTTAATTTTTTATAAATTTTCAAATTTATAAATCTAATGTAATAAATCAAAACCAAAAATTGTCTCCTCAAATACATAAACAGTTATAATATTCTTTATTTTGCTTTTATTGAACTCTCTGACAGTTGACTTTCTCATCATTCCCAATATTACACTTTCCAGAATGTAATAGGTTTGGCAAGAAAAGTACAAGAAAGCATTGGTGGCAGTAAAACAATAAAAGTGCCATGCTCCTTTTAATGGAGATCTTTGTTTATATTAGTATGTTCTCATTTTTTGACAAAAATACAATGGAAAATAAAATAAAAAATCAATGATTAATAAAAAATATTGCTTATTTTAATATAATTAAACAAAATTTTGGTATTATCTATAACATTTTTTTTAATTTTAATATTTTATAGTTCGTATTATAAAAAATAATTTTTTGAAAAAATTTTGATAACTTTATTTCAGCATATAATTGGAACAATATTACATGCATTTTGGCCAGCAGGATATACTTGCTGTTATTAAAAAAAGTTGAATATGAATGGGTTAAATTACTTGCTAAAGTGATTTTAATTATTTTTTTGTTATTTCAGAATGATGTAACATAAGTAATAAAATTCTTTCTTATTTATTATATGAATTTACTTCTAAAGAAGCACGAAATAATCCCACAAACATATTCCATTATTGTTATTATTAAAAATATACTGTACAAAACTGAATTATATAATTCACTTCTGTACAGTATATATATAAATATACAGGTTAATTGGTCGGGGTTAGGTACCTAAAAATCACAAAATCAAAAAAACTCAGCCTAATGTTTTAAGTCAGGATTACATTTCTATAGCATTTTCTTTCTGGAACTAAAATTGATACTATTTAGTAATTTTTTTCATCTAATCATTACTATATTCTTCAATAATAGCTGGCTGACCCAAAATCTCTTTTAAGAGATTTTGGGTCAGCCAGCTATTATTGTATATATATGAAGCATGTATATATAATATGAAGCAAAGCCCAAAAATTCCATTTTTGGGCACAAAGTCATTATAATTTTTAATGATAATTTAGACTAAAATTTATATTTATTTATAAGCATTTATTAGGAACACTCAAACCAGAAGTTACCAGTAATTAATTACAAAATAAAACTAGGTTATATACTGAAATTAATTAAATACAGCATTGTAATTGATTTAATCAATTATTATAAGGGTATTATGTATATATAATATTTTAAAATATATTGTTACCTTGTTCCATCACACATAGCTATAAGGGGATATTTGTTAGCCATTACATCCTTCCTGTTAACTTGAAAAAAAAATATACATATATTCAAAAATTAAAAAAAGATAGTAATAAAATTATTATTTTTATTTAAATTTACTATTTTCTGGAGTTTGAAGTAATCTCACTGTCTTTACAGGTCCTTGACGTAAAGATAATACTTCTTGTGCTTCACCATTAGCCTAAAAATATAATTATATTCAGATTAAATTTTTTATAAATTAAAAAGATTATTAATCAATGTATATCCCTGTAATTTTAGCAATGTTTTTATCCTATATAAAATTTATTCAGGTAGATTTGAAGATCATATTGTGAAATTACATACCCTGAAGATTTTAATAATATAAAATACTTTTAATAAAATAAAAACTTATATCTGATGCAATAATTTATAAACCTATGAATAATTTGCATTACTTAGTGCAGCAATTGTTTATAGCATTATGCAGCAGTTCAAACACATATTGGATAAAACAAAATATAAGAACAAGAAGAAAGAAGACAGAAAGAGATGCCTATATGGGTTCAATTAAGAGAAAATTCCAATAGAAAATAACCCATAATTTCTTTGACTGATGATATGTGAATTCAAGTGGGGATGATAAGTACAATCTAGATAAGTGGGAGAATTTTCTGAAACTATATTGAAATCATGTTAAAAAGTTATCATTTTCTATATTTTCAGTTTATGCATTTCCAGGAACTATCTATTATATAATTATGAGAACTAGTTGTTTGTTGTTATAAATTGTAAATTAATACAAAAATAATATGAATATTTCAAAGAAACTACAAAAGAGAAACCAATTCAATAGTAATCTCTTATTCATCTTATTCATGATGAATAATAAATAGCAATTCATGATAAAATTTCTATTCATTATGATGATGATAAATTATCATCATGAATAATTACTCAGATAAATAGATTTTCAATATAAATTACTTAGCATAAACAGTAGATTTTATATAAAGCAATGCATAACAAAGTTATATTATATATCAATTTTTTTAATTGATTAAACAATAATAATTGATTATCTTACCAAAATTGCCCATATCTGAATTCCATTAGAAAATCCCAAAATTAAGAATATGGGTGGATACTTTTCTTCAGAAACTATTGAAAATTCTATAAAAAAATTTTGTTGATTGTAAATTTTTTGAAAATGAAACAATTTTAAAATTCATAATTTAACTTAATTTACTATTATTATTATTTAACTAATAATTCAAATAAAAAATTAATTATTTTACAATATTTAAGTAATAAAAATTATTCTATTCCATTATATAACATTCACAGTACACTTAAAGAACAATATATAAAACTTTATTGAAGATAACATTTTTAACGTTTCCTTAAGAGACAAGGGCATCTTTAAAATACATTGTTAGACACTTTTGTAAGTTTATATATATGCAAAAATTTATTTGCAATTCAACAACTCACTGTCATATAAAAGCTGAATTTAGTGCACTATTGAGAAAAGTTCTGATTCATGGCCTTATCATTCAATAAAGATGAGATCATATTTACACATAGTATGCTTCCTCACTAAAAATATTGAGTTTTATGGAAGGAAACAGCTTCAGTCATAGCAGAAGTTAAGCTTATTAACGTTCAGATAACTGTATGCCAGTTATAAAGCATCCAAAGCAATTATTTTAAAGTACAATATCTTTGACTTTAAAATAATTATTAGGAAGTATAATGCTTGATTTCAACCATGATGGTAAATCTTGAATCCAGAATTAGCAACCAAAATGGGATTTATCACATTCATGTAGATAATCTTGATTTGGATGCAAGTAAAATCTTACCACTTAATTAACAGAACATAAAACCTAAGACTAAACAAAATCTCCATTGTCATAAATTAAAAATAACATAAGAAGTGATTGGCAAGGTAATTGCATTATTAAACAAATTTTTCATACACATATTTAAAAAAATTTTTAAAAAAAATAGATGAGTTTTAGCAATATTTTTATCCTATATTAAATTTATTCAGATAGATTTGAAGATCACATTGCCAAATTACATACACTAAAGATGCTAATAATATAAAATATTTTTAATAGAACAAAAAATTTATATTTGATGCAATAATTTATAAAACTATGAATAATTTGCATTACTTAGTGCAGCAATTATTTAAAGCATTATGCAGCAGTTCAAACATACAAAGGGTTAAAATATTCGAATTTTTTTAGACAAAAAATTAGATAGTAATATAGAAAGAATACTTCTATATTCCTTTCATCCTAAATACAAACAATATGTTTTATATAAACCATTTTTAGAAAGATCAATTTTTAGAAAGATCAATTTTTCTGTTAAAGAAACAAAACTAAGTTGTTTTTCATTTATAATATTTAAATTATTTTCCAAAGAATATTAACATATTTTTGCAATTTTCTCCACAAGAAGGATTTGATCAATATTTCTGACCATATTTGGATTAGTTAACAAGGGACTTTGTATATTTTTTGTTTATAAAAATAATTAATAAATTTAAGTCATATTTAATAATAAAATTAATGTAATATAGGTAATATTCAGCTTGACCATTTATATTTACAATAATAATGTAATTAGTAAATTCAGTGATTAGTTGATGCAATTCATATGAGTATGAGTTGATGTATCAAAATTATTCTTTTTGTAAGTGGTTTCTGTAGTTTTGTATTCATTAAGTCTATTATAATACTGTATAGTATCCTAATAAATATTGATAGTGGGTAATCTATAAATTTAGCACATTTCTGACTTCTGATTTATGGCCTCAGGATTTGATTCAAACCCCATCATAAATCAAGGGCAATTTGCATTAATTTATACAGCACTAAAAAATCTATATTATATTCAAAAAATGTTCTATTTAAAGTGTTCTCACTTTAAAAAGAAGATTTTTTGAATATAATATTGATGTTAAATGGGATGATGTCAAAATAATAAAGTCTTATAAAACAAATAAAGAAGGCCTATTAAAGGAATTATAGAAATTTTGGAAAGTAATCAAAATTAGTATAAAAATATAATCAATGAGCAGCAAAGTAACAATATTTAGAGCACAATATTTATAGCATACAAAAAGTCATTTAAGAATCTCCTAGGTTTTATTAAGTTAATTAGCATATTAAAATTTTTTACAAGAAATCTCTTTCAAATCTTTTGCTAATCTATCTAATTAAGTAAATCTTTATTTTATAATTTCTAATGCTTCCATGTGTCATAACATTCTGTAGCATTAGTATATGATTGATTTAAATTTTATAATATTTAAAATAATTGTTCTTTTCAATATTTTGTTAGAATTTATCTTCTTGTAAATATTTATGTAAAGTGAAGATGATTGATTTGAACAACTAAAAATGTTTCTGAAAAATAAAAATCCTCTCTTTTTATTACTATTGTATTAATGCTCTCCTACAATACTTATAATGCATTGTTTATGGAAATTCCTTTCTAGCTTATTACATTTAACAATTTTAGTTAGATAAAATTCAGAAAATTAGTTGTTAGCTGAATAATATATTTTTGTAATACTAATTACAGATATATTGAAGATAATAACTTTCATCATATTTTACATAAGATAGCCAAGAATAAACAATTTCAACAATACAAAGAGGAAAACTATTTCCAAATTCCATTTTATTTTCCAAAATAAATTTATTTTTTAATATTTTTATTATATTTATATTTTCCAATACATTATTTAATAAAAAAATACAATATTTGAAATCATTAGCAATTTTCCAAGTTCATTATTATAACAAAAATTTTTTCTTGAGAGTAATTTAAAAATTAACTTTTGGTTTAATTATTAGATTTTCAAATAAACAATCTTAATCTTTATTCTTATAGAATATGAATTAGATTTTTACAGTAAATCATAAAATAATTAAATATTTGTATGGGATAAAATTACAATAAATGGAAGAAATGAATTTTCTGGCTTCTTAACACATTAACCTCAGCATGATGACATGTAATTATCAATTCTTATACATCATTGGTATGGACATTGAGGTTGTATCAAAAGTGATTGCTTTAAAATTAATTATAAATATTTTTCTTCTTTATATATACATATATCACAACAGAGTGCCTTTTTTTTACATCTGTATTTCAAATAAAAAACTCTGCACATTAAATGTGCACCCATTGAAATAGACTACATTTCTTTTTTTGTAAGTATTTTTTTAATTTTTGTTAACAAAAATACACTACAAATAAATTATTTACTATAAATTAATAATTTCTTGGTAAACAATTTGCTTTAAGTATATAATCTTCTAAATTCAAGCACTATAGCAAAGAAACTAAATTTTTTAATCTGACATAATGTTAAAAAATTTAGTTTCTTTGCTA
>WUQG02018598.1:0-11528 GCA_011317285.2 Androctonus mauritanicus | reverse complement strand
CCAGAACTGCATTTAAGTGCTGTTATTCAGTTTTAATAGTGAAAAAAGGGTGTAGCAGTTTCCTAGAGAAATTAAGTCCTCGACTTACAACTTACAATGGCAAGATTTGAACCAAATGTTGTAAATCGGAGCAGTTGTAAGTCAGAAATGTCAAAATTATGATTGTCCACTACCAATATTTATTATTACATTCCATTTTATTGTAATATACTTAACAAACTCAAAAATACAAAATCCAGACATGAAAAATTTGCTTTTTGTATATCAGACCATTAGTCAGAGACCCAAACCTTTGTCATTTGACCCATTATACAATTTATCGATGACATTGCTGTCATATTATAAGGATTGCTTGTATTACTAATGTCAAGTAACATTCAACAAAATAGTTTTATTTATGATACTAATGTTACCAACATTTAATGCAATATTCTCTATGGTCTGTTCTATAATGTACTGTGTGTGTGTGTGTGTGTGTGTGTGTGTGTGTGTGTGTGTGTGTGTGTGTGTGTGATGATCTTTTTGATTAAGTTTTATTTCAATAATCTCATCATAAAATTTATTGGTTTAACTGTTATGATTATTACTTTGAATTTAACTATATTACTAAAATGATTTAAGATATTCTTATGTTTACTAATTTTAATTAAATCATTTTGAAAGAAAAGAATCATTTTTACTTTATCACATTCTCTGTGCATTTTGGATATTATCTCTTCACTTAAAACTTTCTTGAAATTACTTTCTAATATGGATTTCCAGTCAAATTTCAAATTATTTGCTGCCTCCACTTTCCTCAAACTCAAACCATCCTTCTACAATTTCTTATCTGCTAGTACTAATTCTAATGTTGTTTATAAAGTTCCTACAGACTAAGGAGTTAATTTGGGTTTGGATATTTAATTTGAAATTAGATTTATTATTATTATTATTATTATTATAATCTACATATGTAAAGTTTTATTTTAATGTAGAGATATAAATATGTGATTTTATTCACAATAGGCAATGATGATTTAAATAATAATAATCAAAATGGGTCCTTTTAAATAAATTTAGACTATTTAAAATTTATATTATTAATTTATTTTTAGGTGTGTTGCTTTTGAATGCTTGCCTAACTGTTCGAGCTCATAATCCAAATTCTCATAAAGATAAAGGATGGGAAAATCTGACAGACTCTGTAATTCAATGGTTGAACGAAAATTTAAAGAATGTTGTATTTTTATTATGGGGTTCATATGCACAGAAAAAAGGTTCTTTTATTGATAAGGTAAATGAAAAATATAAATTTATTTAAAAAATTTTTATTATTATTTATTGAAACTTCTTTTTCTAATATACAGTGATTCAAAAATGTCTGTGTATAATGTACTAATTAATCAAAAATCAATAAGAGAATCACTAAATCTAAATAGCATTAATAATTGTTATCTGTTTCTTGTATTAAAATCACTTACACAAAATATATATATATATATATATTCAAAAATTAATAAATATTGGCCACAACATATAGGACAAAAATACATTTCACAATCAAAAATACACATCAGAAAAGTTTGCCTACATATAAATAAGTTTGTTGTACTGTCGTTGTTTTATACAAATATACAATAATGAGGGCAATTCATTTATTAAAATGTAAGTTTTAAGAACTTAGCACTTAAAAAACTGGCAAAAATCTAATTATGGAAAGTCATGGATGTGAAATATCTTTTGATATTTGTAAATTAATAATAAATCTTCGAAGTGAAGTAGAAACTCTTTGTCAGATTGAAACAATTATTGGCCATTCCCATTTGAGTATCTAGAAGGTTATAGACAATTTTAAACTGATGAAACACTTATTGTAAAACAATAATCACAATGTCCAGAAGTCCTGTTGTTTATACAAAGTGGAAAATTATTGGCACAATAATTACTGATAAAAAAACTAATCCTCACGAAATCACAGTAGATATATCAAAATTATATGGCAAACCATTAGTCCAGAACACTGCAAAATGCACTAAAAAGTCCAAATTTTAAGAAGCATTGCAAGACTGTTGTGCTATACATTTTGAATATCAATGGAAAAAGATACTAGAATTTGCTAAAAATCTTTCGAGAGAAATCCCTAGAATTTTGGAATAAGGTAATCTGACTGATTAAAATCAATTCAGATTACCTTATAAAGTACCTTAATAAAGTAAACTTGTTATTTGAATATGATAATTAAAATACTGTCTAGAGAAACTGAAACCAAGAATGCAATATGAGGAATATATGCTCAATAGTGAAACATAGATATGGTAATGTTATGATATGAGAATAATAGAAAATGATATTGGTTAATTGCACACAATGAAAAGTTTGAATATTTAAATATTTTAAAAATCAATTTTCATATCAGTACAGAAAATTGGAATCTAATGTTGACTCTATATTCTAACATGATAAATTACTCATCCTAAAGTAATGATTATTGTTTCACCTACCAAAATATATAAAATTACATACACATCTTCAATCATCAATCCAGTATTTCACATAACTTGAGAGCTATGTGAAATACTGGACAAATATATTCATCAACAGCTTTTGACAATTCCTGCTTTTTAGTAATACTTTAACATTTATTAAGCTCATGTAATAGGAAATAGTTTTATTACTAAAACGTTTTTGGCTTTACTTTGAGGCCCTCATCAGTACACACATTCTTTTTCTACAAATATTTTAAAATAGAATGCAATTACTTCTAAATTCTTTAGAACACGTTTATATTTTTTTTTTTAATTTTTAACAATTCCTGAATGATTTTTTTTTAAAAATATAATCATTAAATTCAAATCATTTTAATAAAATAACATTATTATAATATAACAAGAATACACAACTATATAAGGTTTTACATATTAAGTGGTTGTAGTTATAAAAGTTTTTATCACCCAAATATAATGTATAGGATTGCACATGATGGCTCTGACATGTTATTTTTTTTGCACATTAGTGCTAGGACAATGGAAGGTTTTGTGGGTTGTTACCATTGATTAAATTTATTTTATCCCTTCTTTTTTTTAGCTCAATTGCTTATTCAATGTTTCCATCTATATTGTACATGATGGGCCTTACTATATCCGTATCATTCCAATAAGTGGAGAGATCGTCTTCGTATGCCTTAATAATCAAGGCCGTAGTTAACTTACAGGTTCTTATATTCATTTTTATGTCCCTCAATTCTAGTGTTTAGGCACCTTTTTGTCCTATCTATATATTGCTCTATAGTTCGTAGTTTTTTTATATATTGGGACTGAAGAGGAATTATATATTTCCTGTTACATGAGCTGAATAAATTTTTGAACATGCACCAGAATATATTTAGATTATTATAATAATACTTGAAATTCAAATCTCAATTATTAATGTTAATGTTATTTAGTGGTTTTCTTATTGTTTTTTGAATTATTAGTGTACTCTGCAAGAACACTTTTTGAATGTGTGTGCATCTGTATGTACTTGATGCATAAATATATAATAAAAATTCTCTGCCATAACTGCTATATGTATAAACTTCAAATTTATCATGGAGATAGGATTTAAATCACAATCCAAGAAAAATTCCAAATTTTTTTATTTTAAGTCTCAAAAATTGAAAATTAAGAAAAAATGATATTTTTATTGCTAGTTGCTGCTTTATTCTTTATTGATTCTATTCTTTTAAAGATACACCTTTTATTATTTGGTTTATTTTATTATTAATGTTAAATTATCAATTTCTTTGATTTAAAAGATTAAAAAAAAAAAAAAAAAAAATACTATTTAAATTAAAAGCTTACCATCTTGAAGAATTAAAATTAACCATCTTCATGATTTATGCCATGTTTGAAAATACTTTTTGCCATAGGTTGTTTGTTCTTTATATTTAAACTGTTGTTTTCAAGATTAATCTTTAATTTTTGATACTTATTAATAATAACTCTAAAAATAGTTAAGATTAAAAACTTTATTTCCAATATGATAGTCCATTTAGAAACATTTCATATGTGAACAAGTACTGCAGAACCTAGTTTGTTACTATTCAAATTGCCTTATCTCTAGACTTGAGAACTAGAGGACCTCAGGTCTGGACTTGAGCCATGAGGAGTTGGTAGCTGAAGGCTGCAAGGGTGGAGCCAAAAAAATTTGATATTTTAATAATCCATTATTGTTTAATTTTAAAAAATACTAATAAATTACATTTTTATGATAATAGTTCTGGAATATTGTATTATTCTAAATAAATCCAATAATTTTCAAAATTAAAAAACAATGTAAATTTTTCATGAATCGATTAAAGTTATAAATTTATTGAGCCAAATAATTTTTTCCTCAAAGCAAAATAATCTAACATATAATTCAAAAATAAACACTAACATTTTAATTAAGTTTTATCAATATTGCTTTAATATATCACCTCTTATTTTATCTATAAAATGTTTTGATAATATAATTGATTTTACATAAGTTTTATTTTAAAAATTAATTTTTGATTTTTACTGTTTTTTGATTATACTGTACTGTATTTGAAAATATTTTTAATGTATAATAGTTCATTTTAAAATTATTTAATATTTCCTTAAAATTTAACTAAAATTAAATATATTTATTTTTCTTATTTAATAGAAAAAGCATTTAGTTTTACAATGCCCTCATCCATCTCCATTTTCTGCAAATCGTGGATTTTTTGGATGCTGTCATTTTTCTAAAGCAAATGATTACTTAGAAAAACATGGAAAGAAAACTATTGATTGGAGTAATTTATCTATTGAAAATAATGGAGATGATAAGTTCAACAAATAAATTTTATAAAATAGAATTTTTGAATCATCATTTATCAGTTAAAAAAACAAATGTTTTAAATCAAACACTTCATTATTTATCACTCATTAATATTCAAATTTTACTTAAAAATTCATAAGTAAAATTATTAATGTATCATATTTTTAAACTTTTATAAAAAAGATTTTTGTATAATTATATTTTAAATAAATTTTTTAGATTTAACTCTCAAATTTAATTCTAACTACATACCATTAAAATCAATTCTAAATATTTTCACGTCAGGTCTCACATTTCCAGTTTTTCAGGAGTCCAGGTCCAGCCCATCAAACCCCATCTTTCAACCATCTGGTTGACCCATCATGGGTGTTGGCCAGCCTATAATGGGCTCTATAAATGGCTGCCACCAGATATAGTATATCCCTTGTGTGATATTGCAGCTTAACCTAATCTAATCTAACCAAATGTTTTCATAATATTAAAATAATAAAAGTACAACTGAAATAAATTCTTTATAACACAACACCTGGGTTCCAAAACATCAAATAACAATATTAGCTGGATTCCATTTAATAAATTCTGGTATATATAATATTTAGCTTTCAAATTTAGTATATGTATGCAATTTGTCTTAAGAATTTATGGACCATAAATGCATAATTCCAAGCAAAATTTTATCTTGGTTTTAATAACAGACTTGCTTCCTTGAAGTTTATAAAAGGGAAAATTTGGATGAAAATAACGCTAAAACGTTAAATCGCATTCAGACTAGTATTAGCTGTAATCACAAAAGTGGAATTTTTTTCAACTGGTGATATATAGATAGATAATTTTCTGATCATAAATTCTAATAATATAGTCATTTATTAATATAACAGTATCTTATACATAATGTGAAAAACTTCAGAATGTATTGCTTTTTAAGTAAAAACTTTTCAGAAAATTTGTCTTATCAGTCACATTAATATATATCTCCAGTACTCTCTAATTATTTGATGCCTGTATATTTAAATCTAATTTATTATTATTATAGTTAAAAATTAATCCATTTATCAATATGTTAATACATGACTGTTTCCTATTTATTTTGTAATTTGTTTTTATTGGAATAGCAACATTATATTTTTTCCGAATTTAAACTTTCAGATTTAAACTTTTATATTGACAATATTTTATCATCAGTTTTAAATTTTAATTTTCGTTACAGTAGAAAAATTAGCTGGACATACTATACTATTCAAAATTAAAAATTAAACGCTACATATTTTAATATGTATAATTTGATCAACACTCACTTGTCAGTAATAATAGTACTGTATATCAAAATATGTTCATTTTGACTTTATAATTAGATATATCGTCCTTATAAGTGTAAATATATTTTGGAGAGTTAATGTCTGAAGCTTATTATTAATGTCTAGATTGAGATAGATTAATTCTACATAATGATAATATATTAGTTTACAAGATCTCAGGAATATAATTAAAGATGAGGCTTTCTGGAGTAAATCGGATGCGAATTGACGACATAGTAACATATTTGTTGAATTGTCATTCTGATAACAAACCCTTAATGATAAATTCGCTATTTACAATTATGCATATTGAGGAGAATATTAATAAAACAAAATATTGTATTACAAAATACGTATTCGTCTTGAATATCCTGTACAAGTAATTCTCATATGATTTTGCTTTAGCGGGATTAGAAAATTGCGGAAACCTTCATATAACACGGTAGTTCTACAATACTGTTTTTACTTAACACATTTAGAAAATTACATCTACTCTCCTACAATACAAAACATTTTCATTAATTTTTGTAAATCCACACTATGGACGCACAAAATGCAATCATTGGACAAAAAAGAGCTGCAAAATTGCCTTTCCCCGTTCTGTGAAATTTATAACGACCTCGTAAAATACAAGCAAGCAAACAAACCAAAATTACAGATTTTATAAAGAGAGCAGAAGATGCACTTAAAGTTAGTGTGTCTTCTGCTCTATAAAATCTGTAATTGCAGAAAACAATTCAGAAAACGAAAAAATGTTCTCATTTTAACTTAATTGTGATATGTAAGATTTAATAATTATATCTTTCTTAAGCTATATACTTCTTTTTGTTTTACATATATTGCATTTTTGGGGAGATCTTAAACATATATATTTTATTTATGTTTCGTGTTATTAATATTCTTAATAATAATTAAGTTCCTTATGTGGAATTAAAGAAAGTTATTTGTTTTTAATTAGTTTTGAAACGTAATTCCATTTTTTGTATTGGTTCCAGGTGTCTTATAACATTGCGTTTTTAAGCACTCAACACGGCGTTTTTTAGGAACGATCTACCATGTTGTACGAGAATTATTTGTACTGTATATTATTTTTAATGTATAAAACATTGCTTTCTGTCATTTATATCGCGCAAGCTACGTCGATTGATGATTACTTATTAAAGTTGTGTGTTCTGATGTTAATAAGTAAACAAAATTACCTAGTTTATCATATTATTAATTGATAACAAGTATGTATATTTTTCTTTTGAATATTTCTATTAATAATACTATGCATAACATTTTAAAATAACCTGAAATATAGTCGTGAAGTTTGCAAACAAGTTTCAAAGTGCTGTTTTATCACAAAATTGTAGATGTTGAGTTTGATAGACGGCTATAGTTGTATTGAAATGATGAATTTTAATAGAAAATTATAGCATAGTACTTAAATTTCACTCGGTGGTGATTGACACTCCCGGAAAAGGTAAGATAATGAATGCTATTTTAATTATCTCAATTTTAATTATTTTTATAATTAAAATCGAGAGTAAATCCAAAAATCACTAACAAGGGGAGGCCACAAACTCCGTCCGACCGATTTCGGTCGACTTTAACATACAGATTGGAGGCCATCGAAAAATAACTCGTGTAAATGGGAGGAGGAGCGATTTTGTCAAACGTAAGTATGACCAAAAAAAATTTGATTTTACCAGAAGTTTTATTGCTAGTAATATTTTGATTTATTCACAATGATTTATTCTGCAATTTTTAGATATATAAGCGGCGCGCTTAAATCACTAAGATCCTCGAAAACTATTAATTTGTGAATTCATTATATATATAAAATTTGCTTTTTTTTTTTTAGCAATCTATCGATTCCCCTAAGTCTAAACCGATCCGAGTCATGACATTTGACCTCGATTTTTTTAAAAACGAAGCGTAGTGACCTAAACCCTTTTTCACGAATTACTTTTTGATGGCCTCCAACCTGTATGTTAAAGCCGATCGAAATCGGTAGGACGGAAGTTGTAGCCTCCCCTTGTAAGAAATACAATAATTTGAAGACTCCCGTATTATTTTGGACTACTGGAGTTGAGATATCTTATTTCAAATTTTGATGAAAATATACGTATTGTACGACTGACAATACAATACAATAAAAAATACAAGGTTTTTCTCTACATTTTTTCACTTTTTGTATTAAAATGGCGGCAAATATAAAAAGATTTGAGATAACGTTTGCAAGGAATCATATTCAGCATTAAATCGTGGGTTGATTTAAAAATAAACTTAAAAACTGTCTTACAAAATGTGGAATTTAAGAAAAATCTTTTTTTTCTCTTCCAGTTGCAATTAATGAAATATTGGATATAAATTTATGTAACTTTTATATTGAGCTTATATTTTATACCTATATTTTTTTTATATTGAGCCTTGTAATTATTTTTATTTTTCTATTTTTCCATCTAAATTTCGTTTTTTAGTATTTTATGACTTGACAAAGGTAGTAATTATAGAATCAGTACAACTAAATTGACTACTACTTAATATGATGAAATTTATCTATATTAGTTTAGCTCCATAAAAAAACTAATCTTAAATTTTTTTGAAAAAATTTATTTTATTATTACTTATCGCGTTTTATAACATTACGTTGAAGTGTGATTTTCTAGGAACATGAAAATCGCTCTTACTTTAATAAAATTTAATCATCACAGAATTGAAGGAGTTTCATAGGAATCGCATATTCTAATTATACTTTTCCATAACTGTAAATCATTATTCTGCTATAAAAAACATGTCGCTATTGCTAAAATGTTCATTCTTAAGTAAAAATTACGCCATTAATAGTCAATGTATAATTTAAATAAATAAATAGGGCTATTTTAAAAAGAAAAAAATTGTACTTAGTATGATTCGACTAAAAATAATAGATTTTTATCTATATAAAAGTTATATTAAAATTTTTTTATTGACACCACTAAAAATGATTCATTTATTATGAATCATTTTTTAGTGGTGGATTTGATATATTTCAAAACATCAATCAGCATTTGATGAAGTCTCATCCATCAAAACGAAAAAGTATATCATCATTCAACATCGCTATTTGATTTTTGTTTGTCAGAAGTTCTTTGATACAGATTTCTCATCTGAATTATGAATAATCTCTTTCAGGTAGATAAATTATTGGAGAGATGAATTACACCTGTCTTAAGGATGAATAATTGAGTACTATAGCTATGAAAATTTGTATACTAGTTAAAATAATTCAGTAGATTACTGTATCTATAAATACAAGTATAATTGCAAATTTTTCGGATGATAGGCTAGCCAATTTAGTGCTTGCATTTTTGTTACACTTGTAATAAAAATTAAAGAAATTCAAATTTGGATAAGTCGTAAAAAATATATTGGAAAAATTTTTATAGTGATTATTTATTGATCTTATATGCTTTTAATACAAATAAATTAACATCTTAATCGAATCAGAAAATTTTAAACAGTCGAAAGCGAGGAACAGATCGAACATAAACAGTGAAATCAGTCTAAAATGAAGAGAAATGTTAATTACAGTAGCTATCTAAGATTATATATATAATTATAATTAATAGATTAAAATCTGGGATTTTTTAAATTATAATTTAACAATCTAAATGAATAAAGTTATAAATAATTAGAAGCCAGGCGGCACTAGATCAATATCTAATAAATCAGAAGGATGCAGTTTCTAGTATCTTGAATATCTAATTATCGTTTGAGAGAGAAAACATAAAATAAATCGAAAAATATCTCATTAACATCTAAAGAAATGATACCTTTCTCTTTCTAAATTTGTCTTATAGATTAACTAATTTTTGATTCTATTCATGTGATAATTTTTAAATTACATTTTTAACTATTTCAATTATTGTTCAAGTGGAAAGAAGTAGTAATTTTATAATACTGCACTTAGTAATTAAAATAAATTGACAGTTGCAACATTTCGTGCATTGGATTAAAAACTATCAACTGCCATTTTTTTCATTTACCGGTATCTTTTTACATGCATTCGTTCAAGTCTGATGATTTCTGTTAATGGTAAAAGAAACAGATCAACAGTACTTCAAACAAATGTAAAATGATTGATATCAAGTATTTGTCGTGTTTGAAGTAATTATGAAATACATTTCAGCTCATTTCATGTGGACAGAGATAAAAAGAAATTTAAAATTTAGTTTTGTAACCAATTCAGTTTTCCCTAAAGTCAGATTTATTTTTTTCAATTCAAAATTTAAAAAAAAATTTTGTTACAGATATGGATGAATTATCGATTGTTTTTTTTATAGGATAAGATTATTGTATATGAAATTTAATCGCATTTTATAAAATTGAAATAATTTAATAGCGACATTATTCTGATGAATAAAAAATTATTGAAATTTGATAAGACTTCTTACGAGTATAAATAAATAAATATTTATATATTAATAACAAAAAGTTGAAGTTAAACTTATTGTTCGTTTTAATAAGAGAAAATACCAAAACTATATTGGTAATTCATGATATAGGTTATATAGCTTTCAAAAAAAATCGAACTGTAGCACCAATAAATGCAATATTAACTTTTATTTCTTTAACAGAGTTAGAGAAAATATAGAGCTTACGGTCAAATAATAAGTTCAAAGAACTACTTTAAGGACAAATCTGCAGGATATAAATAAACAGATCGCCAGTTAGCCTTTCAAGATCTGGCATCAGAATGAAAAAAAAACTTTTTTTTGTTATATCAGGTTAATTTGTGTAGGTGGCTCTCCAAATTTCAAAACTGAAAAAAAAAATCATATTTGCGATTATAAACTATTTCTATATAACGAATAATATACAGTACTGTATGTTATTTTTATAAAGGGTATTTATTCGAGCTCATTTCTATGCAGGAGTTATTTATCTGATTGTTTATTATGAATTATTTTTTTCCAAAAGTTCTGGTATACAATGCTAGCAACTCGTTATGATGTATCCATCCTAATAATAATTGCATGAATATATACTGTACTTAAATAAACATTCTTACAAGGAGACGGCAAAACTTGGTTGGGCCAATTTTTGATAATTTATGGTAAATTCGATTCATTTCTCCTCTGTGTCATTTTCCAAAGTGAGCCCTGCGCTTTTGTTTCTTTTATCAAATCCAAATTTTGGAGCACGAATGACGCCTCTTTAGAAAAATGCTGTTTTATTGGGCTCCAGTGGCTCATCCGCTAGATTACTCACCTTCGATGCTCGAGATCGTAGATTTGCGTCCTTGCTCTGCACTTTGTTTTGTGAAGAAATTTTTTTTATAAATATAGAAATAAAAAATAATAATATACAGTCATCCCTCGCTACTTCGCGGTTCATTTATCGCGGCCTCAGTACATCGCGGATTGAGGCCGCGAGGAATTATGGCGCGAAAGTTGCCCGCACGCC
>WUQG02018587.1:0-11529 GCA_011317285.2 Androctonus mauritanicus | reverse complement strand
TTTTGCCATATTAAAATTTATTATCTTTGCTGTAGTGCTTGAATTTTGAAAGTTACATAGTTAAAGCAAAGTGTTTATCAAGTTTAGTTGTAATACAATATTAGAATAAAAAAATTCCAAATTTTAAAAAAAATGATTATATTTTTATATATAAAAATATCATTTTCAAATAATTTGCAATTATATACAGTACATGTTTTAAAAAAAGTTTTAAAATAAATAATGATTTCCTTCTGGAATTCAATAAATTTTAATATCTATTTTATATTTCTGACATGAGTTTTGGTAATTCTTTTATAAAATCATGATTATTATTTTGTTTTTATAGGAAATAAATACAATTATCTAATGAGAAATTCAAAAAAATTAATTATTATCTGTGAGTTATTGCTTTTTGTTTACTAAATTTTTTAGCATATTGTAGTTAAAACTTTAATGGCTTATTTCTAGTGCTTGATACATTTCGGCATTCTGTTTATTCCCAACAAATTTTTTTATTTTATTAAAAAATTCCATCTTTTATTTTATAAAGAAATTATAGCTTTTTGAAAAATTTTGTTATTGAAAATATTGTCAAATTATTTGTTTAAAGAATTTAATTATAACTGGTTGTTTAATGGTAACCAGTTTACTGCCTCTAGAAATAATAATTAAATTTACTCAGAAGCAATAAACATACAATTAAGCAATTTTTTTACTTTTAAATATAGTGGGTGATTGATTAACAACAGTTCAGATTATGAACAAATCAGACAAACACTTTTGCAAAAGATTTTTATGTTGGACAATAAACACATTCGAATAACAAACTCCTCACAGAACAAACTGTGGACCCGCAGAATGACAGAATGGCAGGCTTACACCTTGCACGTTGGAGAACTTACAGGTAAGGATGGAAGAACAGTAGTTTTTCCTGATTAAAATGAACTCTGAGACAACTTAAATCAAAGATTTATTAAAGGAGGTAAGAGAGAGTTTTTACAATTTTTTTGGTGTTAGAATGACACCCATACCAGGTTGAGGCCAATAGGCTTGGCAATCTCTATGACAATGTTATTAATCACTTCTGAAAAATCCCAAAAAGAGAAAAACAATCAACATTGGACAGATTCTTTAGTGCCTCACAAATGGAAAATAAACATGATAGCTGAAAATGCAAGACTGTGTATGTATATATTATTGTTATTGCATATAAATAAACAGAATATAATAGTAGTAAGAAATGATATAATTTTTTATTTACTTTTTTGAATCTCCAGAATGAATTAATCAAATTCCCATAAAAATCTATGGTAAATTGATAATTGGTTAACAAAACAATTTGGGTAACAAGCATTGTCTTTGAATGGATTATGTTCATTAATCGATCACCTAGTGTATTAAATATATATGTGGTATATTTGTTCAAATAGAACCTAACATTGATCCCTTGATATTTTTAATAGAAATTTTTAATAATTTAAACTAATGTTAGCACCATCTTGTAATTAACAAATACACTAAAGATTAAACAAAGAATGACATCATTTATGAATTAATGATAAATTAAAAATTCTAGTTTAATCTGAATAAAAAATATTATCTCAGCCCCAGATTGAAACTGAGGCCTTTTGGGTTATCATCACAATGTTCTAACTGCTAGACTACTGAGGCTATGCAACAGATTGACCCAACATTAATATTAGAATTACTTTTGATCATAGAGATTACACTCTACTGATAGATCTATTCCTGATTGGGTTTTTCCAACCATGGATCCCCAATGGCACTAACCAGGATACATTCAGACTGGCACAGTCGACTTAACATAAACTTTTGTAATTTGATAATGTTAGGCTCTATTTGGATATTTCTCAAGCTTAGTAATCCAATAAATACAAAATATACCAGTATTAAAATAATTTTGGTTGAATGTTAAGATATTTCAGGAATTTTGTTCTAATTGGGTATCCATATGATACCTATCTCAAGTTCTTTCTTATGTGTTTAATAGTGACTATACTACAGGTTGGAACAATTATACGATTGTATCTGCAAATAGAAATACATATAATTTGAATTATATGAATTTCATTTTTATAATAATGTCTATCTAAAATGCCTTACTCAAAGATATGAAGATTTTTGCAACTATTGGTAGTGATTCCTGCCCACACTAATAAACTTTAATTATATTAATAGACTATGAAGTTTAATTGCTATTACTTGATCAGAAGTTTGTACTGAAACCTTGATTATGTTCCATATCATGCCTGACTATAATCATGTATTTCCTGTTATAACTATATTTTTTTTCTGAACTTGCTATTTCTGCTGTATAAAAAAATTTGATTTTTCAATTAGTTCATTTCTTCAAATTTTTAGAGTAATGTAAAAATTAAATATCAAATTTCAGTCTATTTTGGTTTATTTATTCCAAGAATCATGATATTAAAACAATTTGTTGTTTTAATGTTTCAAGTTTGCCTTGATTAATGATTCTTGTTTCAATGGATGGATAATAATGGATATATAATAGCAATATAATACAATATTAATATACTGTTTTGCACATATAAGGCTGTTTATATATTTTTTGGCTATGCTTTTTGCTTTTGCACACATTTTAAAGTAGAAGAGCATTCATTTTTTAATGTGTCATCAAATATAGGCTATTCATATTTAAATAAATATATATTTAGCACTGGTTTCAGCAGTAATAATAAGATTTTAATTCAATGAAATGATTATAGTCTAAAAATAATCATTTTCAGCATTATATAAAACAGAAATATAAACTATTACATAGAGAAAAACTGTTACACTTTTTCAAACAAACAGAATATTGAAAAAAAGAGATATTTCTTAAGGATCTAATGTAAGTTATGAACATAGTCATTTAAGATAAAATAGCAAATTTAATTCTTGCAATATATAAAAAGATAATAATAAACTTATACTTTTAACTTGTAAATCTTTTTACTTAGGATTATTATAATTCTTCTTCTAAACTATACTTCCATGCAGAAGATATAAATGCTCAGCAGATGGAAAGCATAACTGTTTTGGTATTTACTGCAGTAGACTATGATAAGGGATTTTATTTTTTCTATTCATTGGTTGAAACAGAAATTAATCACTTTAATAGACTTCTCAGCTATATCTGACCTTTAGTCATGTATTAATTCCAGCATAGTCCAATGACCTTATTGTTACAAGAAGGCAGCTTTCTCTACATATTTCAAAAGACTATGCATTGTACTAAATTATAAGACAAGCAAGTTGAGTATAGTAAAATCCTCGAATAATGGTTGGAAACATGTATAATTTAAATTTGTTTACATTGCATTTCTAAGTGTATAGAAAAGTATAACAAAAAGTGGCTTAGTTAATAAGAATCCAAGTTTTCATTATGCCATCTTCTATTCAATTTCTTTATATTGTATATATTATTCATCTCTTATAATAAATTAGCTGGAGTAGCTGGTGCTGCTGAGTTTTTGTGTGTAATTGTTGTGTGTTTAACATTTGTTTAAAATTCCATATTATATTCCTAAATATCTTTTTCACATGGTCTTGGTCACCACATGATTTTTGAATCATGAAACTAATGATCAAGGAAAGTTTCTTACAATGTTTGCAATGGATAATTCATGAAACAAAACATCCAGCATGAGAGCAGAAGCAGATGGAACATGATTTGACATGAAATGACAAAAGATCACGTTTGGGTCACTACTTTGGCAAGATAGCCATATGCTGGAGAATAGTAGGTGTTCCTTACAGATCAGTAGCATAGGTCAAAGTGTTGAGGATCGGCAGGACAGGAAGTACATAAAAATGATTGCAGTGCTGCTATCAGAATGCAGAGAAACAGACAATCAGATCTGCTATAAGTTCATAAGCATTGTAACCAAAAACTATATAGTAATACACAACCTGAATGACTCAAGAAGTACAGAATTGAAGAAAGTATGCCTAAATTTAATCTTTGCTTCTTGAGGCAAATTGGAAATCTTATATTGGAATTGGAGTATTGGAAGAAAAAAATTGTCGGTCCATGGAATATTGAAAAAAGAAATTGCTGGTCCATTACATCAAATATAGTAGTAATCTCCCTGAGTGGAAAGGGCATAAAAAAATACAGTAGTTTCAGAAAGACTGCTATAATATATCCCAAATCATTGACATTGTTGAACCATTGCATTTGTTAGAAACGATTTTTTTTGGTTTTGTTTACATAAAATGGCATCATTCAGCACATGTGGCATCATTCAGCACAATATGATGACAATTAAAACAAACAAATTTAAAATTTTGATGAAATGAATGATTTTTTGCACAATTTATTGATCTATATGTTATTTTAGATTTTATATGTCTATTTAAATATCATTTTGTGATTAGTTCCTGATAATTTTCCTTTTCAGTGATAAAGTACAGTATATTCCTGATAAACTGAGATAGTCAGGAAATTAATTCCCCAGATAATCTATCAACTTATATTATTATAATGCTCAGTTGAAATACATAATTATGCCATAATAATAATGTTGCATAAGAATAGATTTGATAATAAAATGGAAATTTTCTTTATGCTATGTATATTATTTCTTTGTGTGTTATTTTAAGCATTATTTATTTATTAGCTAAGGAGAATCCATAAATTATGTCACGCGTAGGAGTAGAGTATAGATTTGAGATGGTAAATGGCATAGGGAGGAAGAATTCTGTAAATTATGACATCAGTTTTAAATGATTAATACTTACATCCTTATGATTAAACAATGTCTTAATTATAAAATAAAATATAAAATATTTATGTATAGTTGTTAGAGAAATAAAGACTAATGTAACACGTGGAAATATGTTTGTTATAAAACAGATTTAGCCAATCGAAATTGTTTCTCTGATCAGCTTGGAGAACAATGTTATAATAATCACATAGAGTACAATGAAAAATTTCGAAGGGGGAGAAACTCAAAATGCCTTTGAAATAATGTAACATGGCTCAATTTCTTTTAAAATTGCAACAAATAAAAATTTTTTTATGTATTACTGCTTTTTGTGTGATTTTAAATATTAATTATTATTATTATTATTATATAATATTGGATAAAAATATAGTAGTTTATATCATGATGAATAGTTATATAATTTCTTTGTATGATAAAATATAAACAAATTTCATTTGAGATATGTAATATGTCATGATTGTAATTATGGATATAGAACAGGCTTAACTTAGCTGTAAATTCAACTTAAAATTTTCTTTAAAATAAAACATCCAATGAAAAAGTATGATATAAAGATACTGATTTAACACAAATTGATACTGAACAGTATCCTGTATCACAATCAGTAATAATTGTTTTAGCTAAATAATTCTGTAAAAATCCAGTAAGAGTAATGCAGGTAAGTTTGCTGTTGTTTCCTTACTTTAATACTTACTTGTTAATGCCACCTATTGATATTATCATAAATAAAAATTGGACCACCTAGGACCCTAAAAAAAGGCCAAATAAAAAAAAAACAATATAGGGACATGCCCATACTGATAATGAACAAAATTCTATATCATATTCCTAAATATCTTTTTTAGATTTTAAATAAAAAAGTTACACGTACGTGCACACGCGCGCGCGCACGCGCACACACACACACACACACACACCCCTGTATTTTATAAGTGATATAGATGAATAATATATACTGCTTCTAAAGGTTCAATTCTTGCTTCAATATTTCCAATTCACTTAATAGTTTCCTTTCCATTTTCAATTAAAATTGGTCCACATTGTGTACTTCATACAATCTAACTACATGAGATTTAACATCTCTTCTGATAAAATTGAAAAAAATTCAATATTCTGTTTGTTTAAAAAAGTGTAATAGGTTGTCTATGTAATAGTTTATATTTCTGAGTTGTGTAATGCTGAAGATGATCATTTTAGACCAAAACTGTTTCATTGAATAAAAATCTTATCATTATATTTGAAATCAATGCCAAGTATATACAAGTAATCTTGACTTAGAATGGGATTTGGTTTGAACTTTGCCATTGTAAGTCAGAGTGATGTAAGTCAAAAATGTCCAAAATTTATGGAGTGCCCATCACTAATATTTATTACTACTTTCTACTTTATTGTAATAAACTTAATTTACTGAAATACAAGAACTAGACACAAAAAAAGATGCTTTTTTTATATATTAGACCATTGATCAGGTACTCAAATTCTTTCAATTGCATTCATCAATCACAGAATTTATCAATGACATTGTTATAAGTGTGAATGTTCATAAATTGAGGCAGTTTTAAGTCAAGGACTATCTGTACTTATTTGACTTACAGAATATAAGCAATTAGAACATGTTGTGATTTATTCATATTTATCAATCTCTGTTCAAAATTCCTTTACTTTCACTATCATTGGAATTATATTTATTCTCTTCTGTTAATTTAAGCATTGATTCTTAATGCAGCAATATGGATGCTCTTTAATATCTCTATTCCTTGATAAGAGTTTAGGTTTTTCAATTTTATCAGAATATTCAAACTCTCTCATATATTAAGATATATATTCATGTGAGACAGCTAAATAAATATTACATAATAAAACATAGGACTAAAAGATCAGAGAAGTCAAGAAAATCATAATTTATATCATTTCAAGATGTTTTGGATTTGCAATCCTTCACTATAATCATCATCATCAGAGCTTTAGGAACTTATATTAAAAATTTTTTCCAAAATTTATTTTATTCTTTCATGAGGAAATCCTTCGCATTAAAATAATATATATTGAATCATAAAATATTTTGAATAATTAGAAGTTTAATTTCTCTATCAATTTCATATTTTTAATAATAGATGAATAATACATACTGCTTCTAGAGGTTCTAATTCTTGTTTCAATATTTCCAGTTCACTTAATAGTTTCCTTTCCCTTTCCAATTGAAATTGGTCCACATGGAGTACTTCATATAATCTAGCTACTTGAGATTTAACATCCCATAATGTTTGCATCTCTTCTGATGTTAATTTTCCTGAAAAAATTATATATATAAATTCTTAAAAAACAGAAAAACTTTTGATTATATCATTCATTTACTTATTTGATTAATAAGCAAACACTTAATTCAAAGTTTAAGAATATATTATTTAGAAGCTTTCAAATTCTCTATATTTCTAAATTTCCTGTCTATAATCTTAAATAACTAAACTGATCTTTAAGTAGGAACAAATTCTCTTTAATAAAATTTTTAATTATTGTATAATGTTTTTGAGTATCCAATCTTCACATACAGTTAACATTTCTAGAATACATGTACAAATAATTCTTAAGATAGGTTCAATTCAAATCCTGTGGTCATAAACTGATGCAGTCTTTAATTACAGATATCCTAAATTTTTGGATTTCCCACTATTAATTTTCATCATGACACAAAAAAACAGAACTACAGAAACCAATTCAAAGAATATTGCCAATACATCACACCAGTGTGCATGGCTTTGTAGGCATGTGAATTACATGCCTATAAAGGTTTAAACAAAGGTAATAAAGAATTTCTATAACAGGTCAACTAACAGAATTTACCTATTGCTCATATTTACAGTGGTGTCATAGCCATAAATTGATGACATCACATTTCAATGGCTACCTATAGTTCTAATCAAATTGATTACAAATTTATTTTTTTAAAATTTGTGAACAACCTTTCTTTTCTTAGCAATAATCTTGTTTACAATAGTCATTTTGTTTAGTAGTTCTTTATATGTCTATCATCATTTTTAATTATATTACCGATTTCCATCATTTTTTGCTGAACTACAGCAAAAAAATAATGGAAATCTACTTTAGAGCATTTTATGTTTCTTGCTCAGCCCATTGTCTTAATTTAGTCATCAATGATACTGAAAAAATTTTGTTTGAAATTAAAAATTTCTTCAGTATATTCAAGAAATTTTCAGTTTATTTTCTGTATTTCACAAAGTGATGGAATATATTACTTAAATATGTAATAAAAACAACACAAACCACTATTTAATACAAGACGGGAAAGTTGAATTGAAGTGATTAGATCTTTAAATATGGACCAAAGAAATGTATCTTGCTTTAAAAGAAACTGCAACAAAAAATATGTACAAAAAATTTCAGGGTAACACATTATTATTAAAATTAACATCATTTAAATTTATTTGTTTTATTATTGTGTGGAATATTTTGAATAAAATTATTATTGCTAGAAAAATGTTAAGTTCCTGATTTCAACTTGAGTGAAGTTCTTAAAATAGAAAAAAAATTAATGATGATTTAAATGAATTTGAAACAGACAAAGGCATTTGAATCTGTCATAAGTTGTGTGATTCAAATTGTAGAAAACAATTTTTTTCCTTTCTTGTCAATACAAGACAAAGAAAGAAAAAAATGTTTTGGTTATGAATCAACAGATGAAATATTGCTAGATTTAAAAATAAATTTTTAAAATGTCCTTGTTTTTTAGTGATAGCAGATTCTACTGTAAAGAAGAATACCATAGCACTACAAGCAAAGAGAATTTTATTTTGGCAGAACATTTTCGGACATTACGTTTAGTCCCTCTTCAGGGACTAAACGTAATGTTCGAAAATGGTATTCTTCTTTATAGTCAATCAAGAACAAAGCAAAGGTATTTTCTATTTACCTCATAACAGATTCTACTTTAACACTAATAAAATCTTTGCTGAACTGATTCTACTTTAATGTCATTGTATGTGATTTAAACTAAGAATATAATGGCATGTTTAAATTTATATCAAAATTAGGCACACTATCAGATTGGGAAGAAAATGAAATCCTAACACATTGTAAAGATTTATATCTAAATTAATAGATTACTCAAATAATAGTAGTGAAATAGATGGTGTATCTTTATTTGGAGAAATAAAATCTTTGCAATGTTTCTTAAATAAAAACATGACACCCAAAATGTTTTGAAATTTATTAAAAATAATCATTTAGTTGATTTTCTTTCAATGCAATTTCTTTAAAAATATATTTGTCATTACTGGTAATAGTTATTATTACTAGTAATGACAAATCAACTATTAATCGGTGATAGTTGCTATTATTGAATGAAGTTCTTCAAAACTGAAAAAATAAAAATTTATCTATATTTTCTGTAAAAAGTGATATTAGAAGAATTGGATTTAAGTAATAAAATTAAAAAGTTTGCTAATTTAGACCAGAAAACTTACAATATTGTAATAAAAATGTTAGAAATATCTTTATAATCATAATATAAAAAAAGGATATTTTTCTTGTAACTATTCATTATTTTTGTTATTAAAACATTTATGTAGTGAAAGATTGTATGTATGTAATATCAATATCTTTTTTTTTCCTTTTCTTCATTCAGAAACAATGACTATTATAGTACTTTTAAAAGGGCTTAAATTTAGTTAGCTCATTGAAGGTGTGTGAAAAGCTGTTTGCACTAAGCCATCTTATATATCAGTATTGATCTGATGTTTACAATCTTTTTTCCCCTTCCATTCTTTCTGTATAGAACTACTGCTATTCTAGCCTCATTTTTTTTTTCATAATTCTAGCTTTAACCCATTTTATAATTTGTAACTAGTTGTTTTTGGGCTACTGCCATATTTGTGATTTTATATCCTATATATACATGTACAAACATACATACAAGGCCCTTGACTCATAACAGTTTATACTTATATGACAGCTGCTATCAATGATTTTGCAATAGCAGCAGCCAATTGACTGGATGGCCAAGTTGTTGCCAGGATGAAATCATATTGTATTTCCATCAAGCATATTCATATTTAATTTTGGATTTCATATCTCCAGTTATTTTAGGTGTCCAAGCTTGACCTATTCAGTCTCATCATAAATGCATAGAAGCATGAAATTTGTATTCCATGTTTTTGAAAAATTTTTGATGGATCAGATCTAGACATCAATTCACCTACTGTTGAAAAGTCCTACTACTTCTATCACAGATGTGAGCAGTTTATAATTGGTCTGGAATGATTATCGCTATGTACTAGTCAGTCAATGATTGGGAAGTAACATTAAAAGTAATTGCTTATATTTGCTAGAAACTTGGTTATATTGGTTTGAATTAAATTGCTAACAGATACTTTTGGCAGTGACCACTTTTAGATCCTCCACAGATTGTCCAACACCTATGATGGGATCAACTGAAGGGTAGGATACAAATATCCTGGCCAAGTCTGGATCCTTGATGAAAAACAATATGTGAGACCCAAAACTGAACTCAGATTCTTCAAGTTAAATGACTGCTTTATCATGCAGCTAGCTGACACTAAAAATCAGAATATAGGAAAATAATTTAAACATTCTATCTTTATTTTATATTGAGTTTTCTCTATTTTTACCCATATAAAGGTCTGATAGGCACAAAATATAATTATATCATTCAAAAGAATAAACAGCATTTATTCAACATTATTGTTTATGCTATTATTTTTTAGAAGCATGTTGAATATTCTGAGTTCTGGTGGTTTAGAAATGTAACTTCCATTAATAACATTATGCCTTTGAAAAATCATATACAAGTTATAATGGATTCAAACTATAACCAAAATTTCTGAATGCAACCCTGTCATAAGTTGGAATCTCCAATGTAAGTATATACACAAGATACAGAAGCAGAGTATTAAAAATTCCTTTTACCCATATTATTATATCTATTCTATTTTTGTTTTATTTGATCAATTCTGCTTTTAAAACATTTCTAATGCAATTAGATCATAACATTGCACCATTGGACTCGTAGTCCAATGGTGCAATGTTATAATTCAGTAGAATGGCAAACATTGTCAGTACCAGATGTTTATGACTATGTATTTTCTGTTATGTTGTTTAGATATTGTTAAAAATATCAAAAAGATCAATCATCTGTAATGAATGTTTTTTCTCACTTCAACTCCACTATATCATGGTATTTAAAACTCCAAAACAGTCTCAGTCCCAAGCATTTTGAATTAGAAATATTTAACCTGTAGTTGCACCAAATCTTTGTCAATTGACTGATGAGAGGTATAAAGCCTGAAATTTTCAATAGCATCAAAAAAATGTAACCATCTTTAAATAAAATCTTGCTTTACTGTAACCAGTGAAATTAGCTGTCATCATCAATTGATAATGGATAAGTCTTCACTATTGTAAGAAATTAAATATTCTAATTACATTGCAATTTCCAAAGTTTACCTGCATCATTCTTATTGTATTTGGATTTGGAAAATCTACATACCATAGCAAAAAAACTATTGAAATCTATTAGGTCATATAATAACATTCAAGCACTGCTTACAGTAAGAAAGTTCATGATTTATTAAACAAAAACCAAAAACAAAAACAAACGTTTTCAACAACTTTCTGTTGCCATCATCAGGTTCACACACAAATAAAAGAATACGTAAATGAACATAGAACATTATCGGTACAAGTTGTTGAAAACGTTTGTTTTTGGTTTTTGTTTAATAAATCATGAACTTTCTTACTGCTAGCAGTGCTTGAGTGT
>WUQG02018576.1:0-11529 GCA_011317285.2 Androctonus mauritanicus | reverse complement strand
CTACTACAAACTATCAAGCTACAAACACATGTCCTGATCTATTTCAGAACAATCTATGGTCATTTCAAAATGCTCAGAACATGTTTTTGCAGAATTGCCCACAATATGTTGTAGTTGCCTCACAATGGCCACAAAGCAAAATAACATTGAGCATCGATGTTTGGCCATTTGGAACTGGCCACAATGCATTGTGGTTATTTTTTCAGTCACTGTGTGATTTTGGTGTTTGGATGTAACATAAATAGCTACTGTATTTGTAAGTTACAAATACAAACATATTGGTTTATAACATTTAAGGTCATGTTATTGATTTAGTTATGTTTGTGTAGTGTTTGTTGATTTTAAGTATTTTATTACTGTTATAATGGCATTGTATCGTTTCCAGTCAGGGAACAATATGACATTATAACATTGTATAAGTGCAATCATTGTAGTTACTTTGCTTTGAGAGGTTTTAATTCAATATTTTTGTTAAAAAATTATTTTTCCAAATTATGCAAAATCTGACTCGCATAAAGTTACGAAAAATATAACCTTATGTAAGTCAAAATATGGTTGTATTTAAAAATAAAAAATACTACACAGTACAGTTTATCCTGTTATAATGTGGGAATTATATTTCATACTGCATATAATTTTTCTGGAAACAATGTTATGCAAAACATTGTTTATAGAAACATAACAGTTTCATTTGGTGATTTTAGAAATTTTTAGCTAAAATCACCCAAAGGAAAAAACTGAAAATTAATGATAAAATCATATTTTAATTATTAAAATATCAATTTGATTTTATTTATTTAATAAAAGATAAAATTCTAAATTGTTAAAAATGATATTAAACTTATTTCAAAATAATAATCTTTTGACTTTGCAATTAAAAACTTGATCATTATTTTAAGTTATTTGAAGAGACATTATTATTTTCATCTATATTTTAAGTTCTCATTACTCTATAAACTTCTCAAAAAAATGTAGAAAAATAATGTTATTATACATAATTTGTGATTCAGATTAACACACAATCAAAATTGAATTGAAGCATTATCTGCTAAAGCTAAGTTGTTTTCTTGTAATATTAGAAGCAACAGAAACATTATCATCAGCAGGTAAAGCAGTATATTTATTGATTAATCATTATTATACAGGAGGTAATATATTTTGCATTCTATAGCCTTTTTTAGTCACTGTTAGGCTGAAGAGATCATAGCACGAAAAAAATGTTACTTCTTGTATATTAGAAGTAATTAAACAATAAATATGTTTACATAATGACTTAATTCTGGTTTAGATGCTATAGAATAAAAGAGGACAGTAAGTTTATTTCTCATATCAAATATAAGTAATCCTCAATACATGACTGCCTTGTACTTATAACTGTGATGTCATCAATAAATTCTATGATTGATTAATGCAATTGATAAAATATTTGAGTCCCTGAGTAATGGTCTTATATACAAAAAAGCATTCCTTTTGTATTTGGTTTTTGTATTTTTGTATACATTAAGTTTATTACTATAAAGTGCTCATTGATAGTGAGCAATCCATATATTTTGGGAGTTTCTGACTTATGACTGCTCCAAGTTCAAATTGAATCCTGTCATAAGTCAAGGATAGCTGTATATTTTTGATTTGAGAAATAAGCTTTCTATTCTCTTTTAGCTGATGACAGTGCTTGTTTCTGTTACTGTATTTTTATTTTATGATTTACGTTGTTTTATATAAGAATATAGTATATTATTATTATATTGTGAGGTGTGGGCCTGCTCACATAATTGCAAAAACTTTTTACTCACATAATTGCAAAAACTTTTTCTTTTTTTCAAATAATAGAAAATATTCTGTGAACATTTCTCTATGCATGTCAGAATGCCAGAGATAAAGGAATCTAACAAAAGGAATAGCCCTTCACATTTTTAGTAATAATTATATGTCCATTTATAATAGAAATATAAGCATTGGATGAATTAGTAAATAGAACAAATAAAAGTTAGTCTCCAAAGTTTAATAAGAAAAATCAATTACCATCTAGATATCAATAATCAATAAACTAAAGTCAACAAAGAGAAGAGAAAAAAAAAGAAGCCCATCTAAGATTATGATATTGAGAGGAAAAAAAATGGAAATGATAGGGAAAAAGATATTAGTGAACTAGAATCTACATAGTTTAGTTAGATGAAATTCAGCTTGGAAAGAAAGAATTGTTGGAAATTCAGCTCATGAAATGAAAAGAGTGATTGGGACATGATTGCCAGATTGGATAGGAAAAAAGAAAGAAACTGTAAGAAGAGAAGATTATGCTCATATCACAGTTTTTTTCAGATATACACATTATATAGGAACAACATAACTGGAGAATGACAGCAGCATCCTCCACAATACAAAAAGAGACCAATAGATTGACTCTACTTGGATAGTTCAAGTGTTTAGAAACATCATCTTCAGCTTAATAAAAGTTATCTACTGCCATCAAAGCTCTATGTAAAACTGATGAATGTAAAATTTATTGTAAAGAAATCGCTTCAACATGAGATATGTTGGTATTAAGTAAATGCATGTTTTAAATTTTAAGTTGTGCTGTCTCAGTCATTGGTGTACATTATTCAATATTCTCCTATCCTTACTTATGGAGCCTGTATATACATAGCTTATTGGTTCTTTCTTGCGGACAACTAGAGGGAGTCACACTTCTATAACATGTCTGGTGTGGTAACTAATGGTGCAAAAGTCTTACAAATTTGAATTGAGTCCTGAAAAGGGCCAGATAGGCTGTAAAGATTCTGCCTTGACATAATAACTTTATACAGGTGGAATCCTAGTCAGTTCTTCCAGGATCTTCACATTATTAAAAGAGAGAAGTGAAATTAAGGTTGTTGTATTGTTCATTAATTTAATTTAATTTTATATTCTTGTCAGAAAACTGCAGAAAAATTTTGAATCTTATATAAAGTATAAAATTGAAATCATGTTGCATTGATTCATTTTAATGAGTTATAAGAATCAAGGATACAATTTTATAACTATTTTGGAATGAATGAGTATTATAGAAGGATACTGTATCTGCTCAGTATATTATTTATAACTTTATACAATAAATTATTTATTGTATAAAGTTATACTATTTATTGTATTATAAATATTCTAATTTTAAAATATCATTTATGCACTTTTACTCACAAATAGTATTTTTACAGAGAAGTACTGGAGATGAAAGAGAAATGGCAAAACGTATAGCTTCTCAGTCTGGAAGGTATGTTAAAATAATGTAAATTTTAGGTTATGGATATACATTAAAACAAGTCACTTTTTTACAGTTTTATAAAAAAACTTACCCTACCATTCTATTAACATCAATAAACACAATTCATTAAATAGAAAAATTTATTCTTGTGAATAATAATTTCAACCTATCAATGAGTCATCTTCAATTAGAGGAATAGAACATTCTTAGCGCTTAAATATAAATTCAAAATTATAACTAACAATAATATTATCTTAAAACCTTTTTTTATTACATACAGTGGGCCCTTTCTAATGTCATTTTGCTATTATATTGTCATCAAAAACTAAATTAATAAAAAAATTGAAAATTTGAAGACAATGAAAAAAGTATAAAGTTCTTTCCTTACATCTCCCTTCATAATAAAGAGAAAATGAAGTGGAAATCTATAATTATAGAAAACAAGATGATATATCTTATATGAGCTTTAACTGAAGTATACAATATTTTTATGAACAATATATTAATTAAACTATATGGCTCATAGGACATTCTACTAGATTCATTGGATGTAAATGCTTTGGCTTTCCATCCAGAATACCCAGAATCGAATTAGAAACTCATCTTTTGGAACAGTGGTGGAACTACAATGTGCTGGACCTCAAAATGTGGGGGCCCAAATCCTCTCTGTACTTTCTTTACTCTTTTTTAAATTAACAACATAATACAATAAAAATTAAATGCATTTGTAAAGAATGAAACATTCATTAAATCAGAGCAGTTGTGGCAATAGGAGTATAGCCAAAAATATGGAAATAAATATGGAGATTTTTGCAAATTTAAAAATGCAGAAGGAAGAATTTTAAATTTAAAATGTTTTCTTTTGATAATTTTCAATTGTATTTAAATGATGCAATTTTGTTATTTTTTAATAAAAATATCTAGATAAAAATGTTTTTTTTGGTAGGGACCCAAATAATATTTTGCAGAGGGGCCAAAAATTTTAAGTTCCACCACTGCCTTGGAAAATTTATATAAGTCCATGAAATTTTTGGTTTCTGTTAGCATCAGAATTTTCAGGAACCTAACTACATTGTTAAATGAAGATCCACTGTGTTTTTATAATATATAGTAAAAACTTATAAATTTTAAAAATACTGTTGTAAACTGAGAACTACCTATATATGAGATCCCAGATTTATGAGTTTTTTCAAATATGAAATATCAAAAAAATTAAAAATGTGAACATTAAATTGCAATAAATAAATTCAAAATTGTGGCCGAGAAGTGGAAGTAGCACATCATCTGGTTTTATCAGCATATTATGTAAATAGGCACAATCTGGGAATAGAAGTTAATTATAATAGTACAACTGAAATAAAGTTCATCTACTTATCTATCACTAATAATAAATCCTTAACATAATTAATTTCTTTATTATTATAATTTGCTTGATTTTAAAGGCTTTAAACAATGATTTATTTATCTAAATAAATGAAAATAATCATATACTATTGATTTTATTGACTTTGATTAATTTTACTGTTATCAAATTGTACTGCTAAGAATGGAACTCCTGTTTTAACATATTATGTCTGTGGAATATTGATTCTTTATTTATGAATTCTACTTAACAAGGAATTAATTTATTGCTTCAGGAATGAATTAACTCATAAAAGTGAAACTATTTGTAATTTAAGTCTTTATAATATATTGTATATTGAAAAACTTGTTGTGATGACATCATCATTATATATAATTTTGAACCTGTATTTAAATTCTAAGAATATTCTATCTTTAATTGCTGAAACAAGTAATGATAGACTAAAAATATTATTATTCAAAAGAATAAACATTTTCCAACTTAATTATTTTTATTTTTTTATTTTTTAAAAATTTTCTATTACAATAATGTGCCTGCAGATGAATGTGTAAAATATATAGATTAAATTAAAAAATAACTAAAAAATTTATTTAAAAATATACTTAGAATTCGATAGAGAACAGTATAAAAAGTTTTAAAATATTGTATAATATATATTGTATTGTATGTATATTGTATATTGTAAAATCCTTTAAATATTTAAATTTCTAATGAATATGAGTATTAAATAACTTCAAAAGCTACTAGTTGCCAAATGAAGCTTGGATTATTAGTACTATATAGTGATAAATGAAAAAGAGCTTCATTATTAATTGTGCATTCACTCATCATTGTAATATTTAATCTAAATTTCATTTGGAAATTTTTAGTAATTTTGTAGATATTTAAGACTCGTGTTTATTTGAAATTAGATATTTATAGATATTTTAAAATAAAAATTTGTGAAAATAAAACAATTTCAACAGAAATTTTCAAAATTTTTACATAAGTTTGTAACAAAAAACTGACATAAGTTTGTAATATACCGGTAAGTTTTTTTTTGTTTTGTGTTGTCTTTCTGAACTTTATGCTTAAATGTATAAAGTTCAGAAAGTGAAGTCAATATTGTTTATAAAAAAGAAAACATTCTTGTTTTAATGAAACAATTGTAAGGAAGATATATAACATTCATTTAATACTGGTATAATGAATATACTGGTATATTAAAGAATCCAATTTAAATATTAAAACAATATAAATAATTAATCTTAGATACAGGCAATGTATAATGTAAAATAAATTTACTTAGGCATCTTTGTAGATTTGCCTTCTTTAATTGCATTGTTTACATCGTAATGATTCTGACAAGTTCTAAATTACCAAATCATAAAATCTTAAAAATATACAGTACATAATGCAGTCAACCAATGGTACAAAAATGCATTTCAGTTGTCAATGCCCTCTTCAGTCTTTAACCTAGAGTTAACCGCAATAATTTACATAATACTTTAAATAAAAAATTTACATAATTTAACCAAAAATATTTACAAAAATTACCTTATTCTTTTACAAAACTTCTAAAAATATAACAAAAAATCCAAAATTTCAGTTAAACTGTGCACCCAAATATAAATAATATCTAATTTGAATGAAATTTGTGCACAGATAGTTCCCAACTTTATGAATTAATTTGCTCATAAAGTAAGAACCCATAAACCATGAATTAATTTTTTGTAGGCCTAATATTAAAAATAAAGAAATTCCTTTTTTTGTTTTTAACATTATGATCACTAGAAATTGACACTGTTATAGCCAAATTCCTTTCTCAACAAAGAAATTTGACCATAATAGAATTAAATAAAGTTAAAAAAATCAAAAGTTTATAATTAAATAATGATTTATCTATTTAAAGAAATAAAAACATAGCATTTAAAATCAAGGAAATTATAATAATAAATTATCATATAACTATTAAAGAATTTTTATTCTTGATTATTAAATGTTTAAAAAATAAAGCACTAATTGCAGTTAAATTTATAAAATAAACATTTATTTAAAAACGTTTTCAATCTTCCAAAGAGATCCTTTTCAGTTTTCTATTCTCAGAATATTAAAATTTAAATGTAGTCGACTGTATAATTAATTATGATTGACTATATTTACAGGAACAAAGCAAAAATTATAAAAACTTGTTCAAGAAACAAAGATTTATTTCTAGAAGAATTGTTTAATAGTAGCTCAAAAAAAGAAATTTGTGATAGTTATTAATGATCAACAAAGCGTGTCCATTTCTAAGATGTAGCAATATAACATAAATTATAATATGTAATTATTATTATGTCGATTCAATATAAATAATAATTGACTTTTGTTAAATCATTTTTTTTTAAATCTTTAATTATTATTTACCGATTTAATGTATTATATATTTAACTAAAATTTCTAGAATTATTTTTTGTTTTAGGTTGCAAGCTATTATACAATATATATGTAATCGAATATATAATTGACTACATTTAAATCTTTGTATTCTGAGAATAGAAAACTGAAAAATCTCTTTGGAAGATCGAAAATATTTTAAAATAAATGCTTTTATTCTTATTTGATAGACTTAACTGCAATTTTTATTATGCACTTTAGTGCATAACAAAAGTTCCATTTGCAATCTTCCATTCTGTACATCTTTTCTTTTACTAGGTTTAATAAACAGTAAAAATAATTGAAAAATGCACAAACATAATTATGAAGTAAAAAATGATGTGGATATCAAGTGAGCCCAATTTAAGCATCACCTGCAGATTAGCAAATCTGATTAATATTATGTTATTAATATCTGAATGGCATTTCTGTTTTAATATGATCAATGGAATGTTTACTATGGATCATATACATCCTAAAGGTTATAGACATATACAGGGTGAAGAAAAACTTCATCGCAAAATTTTGTGTACTGATGGAGGGCATCGAAACAAGTTGAAAATGTCTAATGAATATACGATCTAAATCGCACCTTTTTCGAGTTATGATCCTTTAAAGCTAGCCAGTCACCATTGAGTACACAAAGCATCAAGACGCGACACATCGTATTACATCACTCGCCTTCTTTCTACCATATTACAAAGTTTGCTCTCCGCAGCTTCTACTGGCGTGCTGCCTTTCTCAATTGAGTTAGTCTGAATAGTAAAGATGCTAGCACACTCAGTTTCTAATTTAAAAGTCTAGGTTCGAATTCTGGTTATAGCAAGTATCCCAATGCTGTTTTTTTTCCTCATTCTCTTTGAGTTTATCACTTCCATTGTTTTGTACTTCTTGCGATTGCAACTGGAGCAAAAGCCGCAGTGTTATAAGAACTATTACAGTAACAACAACAATAATAAAAAAATAATAATTTAGTGAATTAATTAAACAGCACATAAAAGAAAAAAAATAATCATACGTGCATTTTCTTTTTAAAAATGGCCAATCATAATGGTAGTTCTTATTTCATTTCATAGTAATGAAATAAAAGAAAAAATCCAGTAGGGATGAAACTTTTAATCCTCATTACAAATTTTATAAGACAATTAAACCTTAACGTTGTCAACTCAGTTTTTCGAATTCTTTTTTTAAAGACAATTAACTTTTTATTACAGTTTTTGTAAGTTGATTTGGATGCACCGGTAGTAAGAAGGCCAGTGATGCAATGCGAAACATCCTGACGCTTGGTGTACTCGATAGCAATTGGCTAGCTTTAAAGGGTCATAACTTGAAAACGGTGCGATTTAGACCATATGTTCATTGACATTTTGAATTTGTATCGATGTCTCCTATCAATACACAAAATTTTACAATGAAGTTTTTCTTCACCCTTTAAGGGAGGTTTTTATATGAAAATAACGGTCATGAATTCAATGAGATATAACTTAGCTGTTACAACTTAGGAATCATTTGTACTTTTATAATGTAAAATCTTATATTTATTTAAAATAATATATCCAATCTCCAGACTTTTGAAAAAATATCTTATTTATAATATAATCTACTGGTATATACTGTATTTTTTTTTTAAATTTTATTTAGAAATATATAGAAAGAAAAAAAAATATTGAACTAAAATGATGTAATTATATTACAGGGAAATGGTGTTGGTATCAGAAGGTCAAGAAAGAGAAGATTTTTGGAATGCTATTGGAGGGAAAAAATCATATAATCAAAATATACATTTAGAGGCAAATATTTATCATTACATTATAATTATCGATAATTTTTTAAAATTTTATATTATTAAATATATTAATAATTTTAATGTATGATATCAATTTTATATATACAAATAGTCCTTGACTTACAATGGAATTCGGTTTCAAAAATTTTGAACCCTGCTATTATAAGTTGGAAATGGTCAGAAGTAGGAAATGCCCAAAATTTATGGATTTCTCACTGCTAATGCTTATTAAGATAATATGTTATCTTAATAAACATAAATAACACAAAACTACAAGAATTCAGACATGAAAAAGGATACTTTCCATATATCAGACCATTAGTCCAGGAATTGAACTCAGGTCAATTGCATTAACCAATAACAGAATCTATCAATGATATTGCTGTTGTAAGTATGAGTTGGTTGTAAGTCAAAGCAGTTAGAAGTTGAAGAATACATGCATACTAAATAACTAATTTTTTTTATAGAATCTAAAGTAGTAAACTTGGTTTTGATAATACAAAATGAAAGAGAATAATTTTTAAATTTATTTCTTGAACCAAAATATTTTAATTCAAAAAATAAGCTTGTTGTTCTTTTTTATATATTTTTTAACAGCATATTTAATTTTATATTATTATTTAATAATAATATTTTTTTAAATATTTTTTTGATTGAATCACATATATTTCTATAATAAATATGATTGGTCTCCTAATTTTTCCAGTTCTTTCAAATAAGTTATTTTTGATATTTTGTATTCAAACTGAATTAAGGAATCTAAGAATTATAGTAAGTCATTTTCTGCCAGTTATCTAGCCCATTATCACAATAATCCCAATATATTATAATCTGATTAAATAAAACTTGCATACGTTATTAGTTCACACTTCAAAACAAAGCCTATTAAAAATGATCAACATTGATCAGTATTACTGATGTAATAAAAGAAAAATATATTTACATATTTTGGATTAATCTCTTATATAGTTCATTCAGAATAGAAAATATTTATACATGTCTATAAAAAATGATTGATATTGGATCAATATCTGATTAGACATCTGCTTATCAAAATGATATATTGTGTAAATGAAATATGTGTATATTATTGGAATCTGCTAGATGATTTTGTGCTAAAAATGATCAAAATTTATTCATAATTACTGCATAATAACAAATTTATTTTGATTATTTTTAGCACATATGATCTTCTAGCACAGTGTTTCCCAAATTTTCAGTATCTGTGTATCTCTTAAAATTTCAGTGATATAAACATTATCCTTCTCTAGAAAATGAATTTATGAGAAGTTAATAATAATTTATAATTATTCATGTTTTAATAAAAATATTTAGCTTTTAATATTTGCAATTTAAATTTTAAACTCTACTTATAACTTTAAGATGTTTTAAAATACTATAATTATGGTTTCTAGCACTATTTGCAGTAATTAAATATTTCTATATTAAATAAAACTTTAACATCAAAAACGTTTTTGACTAATTTCTTGGTCCTCTTCAGTTGATTTAATATTTGCAGTAGATAAATTACAGACATATGAAACCTGAACTGAGACAAAAATATAGAAGTAAAAAGATGTAATCAAAATTTAAAAAATGTCTCATATTCCTAAACATTTTTGTCATAATCTATATAAGATTTTTGTTTTTGTCACAATTTAATCATTTTGTCATTTTTGTCATAATCTAATACTATAAGATATATGTGTATATATATATATATATATATATATATCACACTTTGAGAAACACTACTGTAATAAATCCTAAATAATATATACAAATTTTATTCAATTTAGTATAGCATTTATATGATATATCATTTTGATAGATAAACATCACTATATATAGTAAATATAGTATGATTCAATCGATCTTTTTCAATAGGTGTGATTCCATAGATAGTCCCAATGATGTATACTAAACAATATATATAGTATTTTTCAGATTAGATAATATTTATGAAAGGAATATATTATTTTTTCTGCTGTTATATTGATAATAACTTAACAGCAATCATTTCCAATAAATTGAAAATTGATAATTTTGACTTTCCAAGAAAATATGTAAAATTAAATAATGCAAAAGATTATTGATCACATGATTCACAAATTATTATCTAATTAGTATACAGGTAATCTGCAACTTATGTAGATCTGCACTTGTGTAAGATTAATTTTAGTTAACAACCAGGCCTAAATCTGGAACCTCTTGAAAAACTGAAGGTAACTAAAACTGGGACTCAGAATTGAATCCAACTCTTCAACATGATAAGAGATGGCTTTACCATGCAACTTATGTGCTTAGTCTTTAATATAACTGTTTTTAATGTTATGTCTTTGTGACCCATTAATATTGAATAACATATATTCCAGCTTGCATGATTTGATTTGTATAGAGTTTTGTGGAACAATCTACTTATGTAAATTGGAGATTTCTTGTATAAGCCTAGCAGAAGTGAATCATATTTCTTCAAACAACATGAATATTGGTTGGGTTAAAAAAGGTTAAAAAGATATAGCAACCAAGGTTAAGGGTACCTTGGTTGCTATATCTTTTTATCACTAATTTCATTGTGATTGATATGAGCAATCTCAATTTGCCTACTTAATAATCAACAGATTGAGTAGTAATATTATTTGTTGACAAAAAAAGATAGCAACCAAGGTACCCTTAACCTTGGTTGCTATATCTTTTTTTGTCAACAAATAATATTACTACTCAATCTGTTGATTATTAAGTAGG
>WUQG02018565.1:0-11529 GCA_011317285.2 Androctonus mauritanicus | reverse complement strand
AAATATTATAAATAACTCATTTCAATGCTTTCTAAGTAGTTTCTAACAATAAGTGAATCTCCCACAATTTTAAAATTGCTGATAACCTTTTCACATGCTTGTGCACATGTAGATGGACTTTCCCACCCACATATTTTTCCCCAATCAGCACTCATTTAGAGAGCATGAATATAAATTTCAAAGAAACGGTTTGTTTACATCAGAGTTTTTCTTAACCAGGACAGACTATAGTTACAAACATTTGAATTTACAAACACAAAATTTCATTTTCAAATTTCATGAAATTTCAAAAACTCAAGTTTAAACAATATGATAATAGAATGCGCTAGCAACCAATATTATGTAAAATTATACAAGTAGCATATTATGCAGTATCTCATGATGATGATGATTATTTTAAAAAAAAAATCTTGCTTTATAATCAGAACTTTTTGTTCAAATTTTTGAAATAAGAAATTCCTAATTGATACAAATTGTGAAATATATAGCAAAACACAGTATATAAAGATATTTTTGTAGTTTTTGGGACTATTAACAATAATATCTGAGTTATAAACAAATCAAGTTACAAATAAAATTTATATATGAATTATGTTCGTAATTAGAGGACACATGTATTTTTTGTTTTTCAATTTTAATATGCAAACATTTAGTTTTTTTAAAACATCACCTATAAATATATTTATATAAATTAGACTGATATGCTGTCAAGTAAATTTTTTTTGCAGATAGTAGATTTAAGATGTATTTCTGGAACACTATCACTATGTATTTCCAATTTTTATATCTAAAGTTAAACTACTGTAATGTATCTTTAATTCTAAACTACTGTAATGTATCTCTATGTTAAGTTAGAACTACTGTAATGTATCTCTAATTTCATTATTGCTAATCAAACACCAGATCTCTGAATAGAAGTGTCGAGAGTAACAACATAGCAATTAGTTAACAATGGCTGATACTAAAGATCTAATGAATTCTCACTGTGTCATGTTGTGAAAAATTTTTTTTTTATTTAATTTATTATAGAAAACGTAATAAACTGTGGGTCATCCAAATTATAGTGGTGAGTCATCCAGTCTGCAGATCATAGGTCTGACTGTCACTTTACTGCTATAACATTGCAATCAAAATATTTTCAATTAAGAAATCTAAGCAGAAGTATAAAGTACTTTCATACTTTCACTCAATTTTTCAATTTTTATTAATATATTTACAAATAAAATTATAACAGGTAAAATCATTGGCAAAATTTTGAGATAAGCTAAACAATAATTATGACAATATACAATAATATAACTATCAATAACTAAAAAATATTAGTGAGCATTATCATTAGATTACAATCATCATTAACTATTAAATTGAAATAAAATATAACATTAGAAGAACAATTCCAATGAAATTTAATTATCAATACTATAGTGTCTTAATCTAATTATTACATCAAGTAATATTACAATATTGTACTATCTACAGAATTGTCACAATATATGTAAAATAGTTGGCATGCCAAAAATTTTTTTTTATGTTAAAGCCATATATATGTAAGTCAGATGCATATTGAAAAACATTTATAATTTATTATTATTATTAATTTAAAATCATAAATAATATTTACTGTATTAATTTTAATAATAAAAATCATTCAAAGAATAAGTTCAATAAAAATGATTTTTAAAATGAATTATGATTTTAATTATTTATATGATATTTTATTAAAAAAAATATTTATTATTAGCATTTATTAACATAATTAAATATTTTTTCAAAATATTTTAGTTAATTTATAAAAATTTTTTATTTAAGACAAGACATATTCAATATATAATTGTAAGTTTCTAAACCAACAACAATATATTTAGTTTATTGAGCTATAGGCCAAGATTCAACTATTAAACAAAAGCCAAAATAAATGTAACTTGAAACAAGAATTTGTTGGAACTTAAATTTCACCTTGTATTCACCTTTCTTGTCACAAACCTTTATTTTCAGCTTTCAATAAGCATTACAGAATTATACATTAATTATATAAACTTAATTTAATTTATTCATAAGTAAATATATGAAATTGTTAAATTTATTTCTCAAATATAAACAAAAACATTTGATTTAAATATTTAAAATTAATAATTACAAAATTTTATTATAAAAGATTGGATTATAATATTCATCATAACTACTATAATTTATTAAAAATTCTTAACTAACCACTAACTGATTTTTGTACTGCATTTTTTCTCAACAGGTATAGACAGTGAACTATTAGTCTGTTTCTGTTTTAAATTTAGAAACAAAGTTTGTTAAGGTTTAATTTTTTTACACCTGGGATTATCCAGCCATTATTTGAAAAGGTCAAAAGGATCAGGCAAGATGCCAATGTCAACTTTGTGCTTAAATCACAGGATATATGCATAATTTCAATCATTTGTTCTGAAGCAATTTGTTTTATAATTAAATACTATATAAATATATTGTATTAAGGTATTAATATAAACATCTACTATATTAAAAAACTGAATAAATTACCAATTTTTTGAAACTTTAAGAAGAAATTATTAAAATTAAATATTTATAAAATTTAATCAACTACTGAATTAAACTGAACTACTAAACTACTGAATTGCATTATTAGGAGAGAATTTTAAAACACTGCAAATTTAAGATAGCAAAATATTGTTTATGATGCTTCTGATTCTATCACTGCAGAAAGATTGAATACTTTCAATAATGTGTGCTTAAATATTTCCCATCTAATTGAAGATATCACATTTACCAGATGTGCAGAAGTTTTTGATTTTTTTTTTTAAATTGCATTATATTACAATTGCAAAGTTAAATCAATACAAAAGAAATATTTCTTGTTTTAAAATTATATGCTTATTTAACTTATTTCAAATACCGGTATTTTAAATGAACTGAAACATATAGCAAATCATTATATGAATTGTCATTTTTTTCTAGTGGAAGTATTAAGTTTTCAATATATCAGAAATTGATATAACTTAAAATGGATACAAATAAATTGATTTTTGTTTTACAACAAAAAATGAGTTTTGTTAATATTCATATTTATCCTGCAATCTGATTTGAAATTTTTGTTTAATTTTGAATACCATTATATTTTTACTTTATATAATTTTTAGCCAGTGATAGAATTCTTTTGAGATGAATTTAAACTATTATAGATTTCCCTCATTTTATGAAAGTAACTAGAACATTAAAAACTATTTGGATTTAAATTTGTAAACCAAAAGCTCATTTCCTGTTAATTAATTCCAATGTTAAAATTTTTAATTGATTTCTGGATACCAGAAAAATCACTGCCATTTTAATTAATGATGTTAGAGCATTTCAAAAGAATTAATATAAATATAATTAATATAATTAATAATAAATAAGTATCAAAGATCTGCCAAACTGCAGATCTGATACCTTCAATGTGACAATGAAAAGTAATATACAGTAGGTACCCAGCTTATATAGTTAATTCATCAGAAACATGTTCATGTAAGTAGAAAACTATACAAGTCAAACAATGTTTAAATTTAAAATACACAAATAGATGCATTAGCAAACAGAATGGGCAAATGAAATTTATGAATATATTTAATGCAAAGATAAGAAAATTTAAGGCCATAAATAATAGTTTTGCAAAAATTAAATTATTCAATGAATATTTTATTCATATTTTATGGAAATTCAACAAACAGAGACTAATGTACTTGCATATCTCTGAAACTGCATAAGTTGGGAATCTACTTAGTTAGTATAAAGCAGCACCTATTTAATTTTAAAAATAATATATTGTCTATTAGTTCATTTATTGTGCATCTATACATAATAAATATATGTGAAATATATAATAAACAATTTTTGACATCATTAGTTAAGATTATCCTGGAAAAACTGCAGTTCTTAAATACTTAAGATTCTCTTATGTGGTTCATAAATTACCAGATTTAGCCATCCCTTCTATAGTAAAATTTACAATAGTGATTACCTATTTAGCCTATTTCTTACTATTTAATCTTAAATTTCTGAACTGCATGCCAAATGATTTTTGAATTTAACCTTGATATAGCAATAAACTGCCATCACTGTGATTTTATTTGTTAAAAATTATAAAATGTTTATAAAAATTTTAGATATTTGATGATTCTCAAAAACTTCATTCTGCTAAATTATTTATAAAAATAAATCTAATTTTCTTAAGGCTTTACAACAGATCCCCAACTTACACATTTAAGTTATCCAAAAAATTTCTGCATAAATCAAAACCATGCAAATTCAACAATGCTTAAATTCAATATACATGAATGGATGCAATAGGAATCGAATGGTCAAATGAAGTTTATTTTACTCCATGCATAGAATAAGAAAATTTGAGGCCATAAATGTTATTTTTGCAAAAAAATAAATTATTTAATAAATTTTTTATTTATATTTTATAGAAATTAAACAAAAATCAAAAGACATGCATTCACTTATCTTTGAAACTGCATAAGTCAGGGACCTACAGTATTGATTTTTTTTAAGACCATCATCTTTTATAAGATAGAATTAAAAATTCATTAATTATGGATTTTATTTTAGTAATTATTTTAATAAAAATTAATACATACAAAATAATTCACATATTTAAAGGATTGCATTAGCTAGATTTATGGATATGACAAAATATTGTCATAATTCAAATTTATATACAATATAAAAAATATATTATACAGTATTAAAAATTTACACAATTGAAATAATGTGTAATCATTGTTTTATGAAGTTAAATAATTTTATATAGTTGCAAAAGTTTTTAAAAAATTAAATAAGTAAATTACAAATATTCATATTATAGATACTGTATATGCCAATCCAATAATATCATGTCTGATTTTTGCCTGGATAAGCCAGTTTTTCTATGCTATTGTCAATTATATTTCACAAAAGTCTTACTTTATCTGTTAAATCCAGTTCAAAATACACACAATTTACTAAAATCAAAATATGTAAAAATAAATGGAAATTTTGAAATTTCAATATTTTAATATTCTTTTGCTGATAATTCTCTTTACAATAAATATAGGAACTATCATATTCTATTATGTTAATTTAGATTATTAGATTGCTATTACTTTGTGTGATATCATATTGTTATTCTCTTTCCTTCTTAAACATTAGTTATAATGATATAAATAATTAAATTTTATTTTAGCAATAAGGACAGGTAACTGAATTTATAAATAAATATTAAAAGTTATTTATTTATGTTTTGATGGAATAAAAGAAATCATTTGAAGTCTGAAAATGCCAGAGCTTCTAATCTGACACAACATAAAAAAATTTTATAAAATTTTGCTTGAATATAATAGCCAATCTCTGTTAGTAAATTAACTACTGGAAACAATGTGAAGTAGCAAAAAATATAGTTCCAAATTCTCAAAATAATAGTCATTTGCTTATTATTGTTGTTAATTTATATATGAATAATTAATAAAAAATACATATAATTGTGATTATTTTTAAACTCCTCACCACTTTCTCCAATTTTATCCAAGTGATCGTCATAAAAAAGATAGTAACATCACAAGCTAGACTCAATACTGGATTCTTTAATCAAAGCAGAAGCAAATTTTGTCTTAAAGCCAATGGTACATATAGTAAATTTAACATGAAAATATATTTAACACAATTACTGAAGCAAAAGAAAATCATAAAAATAATCAATTATTCATACATTGAAGTGGTAATAAACATTCAAATAACAGAATTTTTTACTAAAACAATAAGGAATCAATTTCCAGGAAAAATTTATTAAGATATTGAATTAGAGATGATAATTATATAGAATAAAATACAATCATTCATTTAAACAAATTACAGTGAATAATTAATACAGAATGAAACAGTTTCTTTGCAAAAATGAAAATTAATCTTTGCAAAACAAAATGCGACATACATTTATAGTTAATTATATCCAAAATTTGTAAATTTATGGATATCTATACTATATCAAACAGACTATCAACTATTGAAAACAATTTGTTTGGTAGACAATTACATCGTTTTGTAAAAATAACTGAAATTTTCATCATTTTTATTTCAAGGCAAATATTTAACTTTATTAAATTTAAAAAATAGATCACTACCTAATATAATTAAAAATCTTTATTTTATTGATTTAATAGGCAAATGTAGAAAATTATAGTTTTCTAATATTTTTGTAATCAAATGTTGCCTATGTAAAACACAATGCTCAGTTTGAACAGTATATTAGAAACATTTTCTTTTGCAAAATCTAGAAATCCTTGATATTTATCTGCCATTTACTAAAGTATCACCAGAAGCAGCTGCTTCTATGATGTTACTGAATGGGATTCCATTTTCATTTAAAATGTCCAAGCATAAAAAACTACTTCCTCCTTTGAGTGTTAGTAAATATTTGACACAGAATTTTTAATTGTTAGATTAAGAAATAAATATAGTCCATAAAACAGAACTTTCTGCAGTAATATTCAAGAAAACAACTTTATTATTTAAAAATGTTTTTGATACTCAGTACCATTATCAGCTAAACATAAACTACAGAAAAATATCTATAAAAATGGAAAAAAAATATATTGTTCTGTTGTTATAGATATTATAACATAAATATATTTTTCCGTTATTTAATAATCAACGAATGCAGTAGTTTAAATAGTTTTTAATTAGATTGGGTTAGCTAGTCTTACTTTAAGATGAATAGTTTAGTACATAAAGTTTTTTAATTGAATTTAAATGGTCTCAGGTTTATAGTTTATATTTGATTAACATAGTAAAGATACAAATGAGCAACTGATGTGATGAGCCATCAATTAAAATTTGTGGCTTGCTATATTCAATGAAATTAAAATTTTTAGGATATAAAGATAAAAATATATTTTGTAAAAAAAAAATATATTTTTATAAATTATATTTTGTAAAAAAAAGAATATTATTTTTTTGAAGTAAATATAACATTTTTTTAAATTTTTAAATATTTTGCACTTTCCTATCTATCACATTAAGCAAAATAGTTATACTCTAATTTTTTGTTGATGACAAAGATTCCACAGATTCCTCTATTATTTCCTCAACTTTGCTATCCTGTAAAAAACATGGATCTCATACAAGCAATAAGAATTTAAATACATAAGTGGTATTGTTTGCTTTTCTTGAAAATTTTTTCCTAAATGAACATATAGAAACATAACTTGAAAATTTGTTCCTAAATGGAAGCACTTATGCTGTGGCATTCCTAGCATTAGTGTCACCTGATATGATAATTCATGGTGTCACCCCTTCTCCCTCAATATTATATAAAATTTTTGGTCATTAGAAAGCATGGATTTCAAAGTTCATAGGGGATTCATGTGTTTAAAATGGACTTGATCATAAGAGTGTTAAAAAGAGCTTATAGTTGTAAAATTGGCAAAAATGTAATTTTTAACATATATTTGAAAACATTGGGTGTCACCCCCATGATAATGTTATCTGGTGCAGGCCATACTCACTGCACCCCCTAGTGACATCACTGCACTTGAGTCAATTCCATAGAAATAAATGTCATGTTGGGCTATAAAGAACTAAGCATACGTTATTAATAATATTACATTAAATTTAATTCATTTACCAGTCTAAAAACAGGATTGGTCAATAATGAGAAGAAAAACATGACCATACCAAGATAAAAATATATTTTTATCTTGGTATAGTCATGCTTTCGGCTTTCGGCTTTTTAAGCCATCATCAGTAGTTACTTTCCAAACTTAAAACGTTATTGTTCCATTCTGTGTTCTTTTTTAAGAACCCAATTTCTATTTTCTTAAATCCTACTTGCTCAAGTTTTATTTATCCAAACCCACTTGTCTGATTCTCATTTGCTTGAACCACACTTCACCAATTTTCAATTATCTGAATCTTGCTCAATACCAAAATGCCCAAATATAAATATAAGTTTGAATCAGAAAAATATTTTTCTATTTTTTGACTTTAATAATTATCATATCAGTATCTGAATTCAAAATTATAAATACTGTAAAATGATTTAACAAGTTAAAAATCTAAAAGTATTTTCCATAAAAAATTAATAGTCAATAGAATGGCATCAAATTTAATTTAGTTTTATACATACTATCTTCCACTTGTCTGATAAGATTGAACTTCTAATAATTGTTATCCAAAATCTTCTAATATTTTATATAATTTTTTATATATTTTGAAAAATATCTTTAAAAAATAAATTATGGAATAAAATATTTTAGATAGATTTAATTCATAAAATATACATTTTTCAATTATTATAGAATGATGAATTTTTTCCGTTATTCTTCTTCTAAAACATAGCATTCTGTGTTATTCTAGCATTTCCAGTTTATTCTTCATATAATTACAACGCAAATATCTTCCTATTTCCTAACAATCTGCTTTATAAAAACTAGCAAAAATTAACTAATTTCACCTCACAACTGGTTTCTATTTATAAGACAACTTGGCTAAACAACAAAACCAAACTTCCGAAATTAAACTTTAACTAAATGCTTATCTTTAAAATGAAGACAAAACATTGTATTTATAATATTAACTAAATAAATTTATGCCATAACAATTAAAATAACATCTAATAAATTGACAACAATGCCATTTTCGACAGGAACTGGAAATCACTTGTCCGGAAATCGATGAATGTATGACGTCAGCGATCGATCATTGTAAGCTATTCTGTATTTTGTCAACAATAAATAAATAAAATTATCGATCGTACTGATTTATTCTTTTATGATAAAATTTTTATATGCAAACTATATTAATATGCAAATATATTACGAATTAATCGATCCGAATTAATCTGCTATTTACTTTTAAAACAACGAAAATGTTAAAATTTTAGATTGGTCGCTAAAAAAAAAAAAGTTAAAATTGTTAAAAAATAAAATCGATGTTTCCTTCGATGAATTCTTCACCTTTAAACATAACTATCATGCAAGTAAAACGATTGTGAAGCCTCACTCTAAAAGCACACATTACTATAAATAGTAAAACGATTGCAATCGATTATTAAATTTGAAAATTAAGATGCTTCTCTTATATTAAAACTAACGAAATGAAATGCAATACAATGCTAGAATTCCGATCTGTCTACGTTAATTATATTACCTCCAGTACAAAGTACGAACGGATTGAAATTACAGTAACTATTACTATTAATACTATTATATTTCAAAAAAAATTGCAAACCTTCAGCATGATTAACTTTTTTTTCTTCCTTCGTTTCTGGCTCTACGTTTGTCACCGCGAATTTACCGGAACGCGTTTCCATGGTTGGATAAACCACACTGAAGTGATAACTGCTTGTCTGGGTGAAGTCAGTCTTTGAATGACGTCACATCATAATTAAAACGAATTAAATCACTAAGTTCCCAAAATAAACTTCATCTAATGATTCTTTAAGAATAACTCGATTATAGTTAGACCTTATAAATTTCTTACTATTTATCGATTTAGGAATAGATAGTATTTTAAGAAAATTTTCAATGATGGTGGCTCCATCTGTCATCACTTAAAAAAACACAGTTTATAATTAGACAAAGGAAAACGTGGATGATTCCCGCGTTTTAAAATTTTATATCGTTTATTGAAAAATAAATTAAGAGCGAATATTTAATTCCATTTACTTAATCGAAAAATATTTGTAAAACACATTTAACTTTAAATATTGATATAAATTACTGTATTATAAAAAAATACTCTATGGTACTTGCAAAATTTATAAGTACTGTATGTATCGTATTTCAAAGATTTTAAAATAAAACAGGTTTTAAAAATTTGTTTCATAATGGTAACATTTAGAAGCTAATTTCCACTCATCTATCAATAAAATTACGCGTTGTAACTTATGTAACTTAAGTTATTTATAATAAAAGCAATGTTTTTCGCTGGACGAAAACAATCTTAACAAATATATAAAACAATTGAGACGGAAATATAAAATATGACTGATAATTTTTTTATACATACATATACGATTATTATTACAGTATTTTATTTATTATATAAAAATATAAATTATTGGAAAATTTAATAATAGTGTTACGACTGCAAATTATAAAGTTCTTAACGAGAAAAATGTAACAGCATCAACGTACCAGATATCAAACTCAAAAGGTACACTTATATGCAAAATTAAATATATAAAAACAAAATATAATTAAAAAAATAGAAAAAAATTTATTTAAAAATACATATGCGTTTAAATTAACTGATTTTTTTTTAATTTGGAATAAAATCGTATTCACTTAAGATTATTAATTATTTTATCATCATCAACGATGATTATTATAAAAAATTTAAGATGGTAGAAGTGCAAAAATTATCTATACACCAGGCACTTTCTATCATTGCTGCCACGCTGCCGGATATACAGTACAATATATTTAAAATTAGTGTACTAAACAGACTAATATTTCATTACCTATATACAGTATATTACAAGTATAGAAATTAAAATATTTCCTTCTTTCAAAATCAAAATTCTATAGTAAAAAAAAGTAACATTAAATTATTTCCTTCAGCATTATCACACCTCTCTCTTAAATAAAAATATACCTACTGTATTATAATAGATTTATATAATATATTCAGTACAGTGTGAGTGTGTGTGTATAAAGTGCCTATATAAAATACTATAATTCAGAAATAACGAAAGTGGAATAAGGAAAGCTATACAAAAAAAAAAAAAAAAAAAAATGTTCAAACTGCATTAGTCATAAATTTAATTTTACATTAAAAAAATTAAATAAATATTGATAAGATTTTCTATAGTTAGATTGCAAATTTTGATAGCGTATAGGTTGCAAATTTATCAATAATTTCTTCATAATCAATTTAATCATTTAAGAAATTCATTTTCAATCTAAAGCTGAACGGGATGCTTAACTTTACATAATCATATAATTAGTTTTTGTTTAAAAAAAAAAAAACTTTAAAATATATAAATAAAAATAATGAACAGAATCTTTACATAAATTCTATAAATCTATTTCTAATAAAAATATAATTTAAAGAATTACACTATTAATATTAGTGCATTCGTTATGCCGCACGAAATATACTAAAGTATTTGTATGATATAGGTTCTACATTACGTTACACTATTACATTAACATGCACTGTATGTATCCGATAACGATTAAACAGTGTGAATAAAAATGTCATCCATCGACACTTCAACTATAGATGCCATCTTGATACATGGTATACATTACTCATAAGTAGAATCGTTTAATATGCGTACAAAGTACACGAAAGTGTATACAGGCATACCCCGAGTTACGTCGCTTCGATTTACGGCGCTTCGGACTTACGTACATTCTGAATTTCCACCATTCCCCGAATTTATGTCGCGTGATTCGGAATTACGGACACGGGATTCTTCAGAGAGAGCACGGCACGCTTCCACTGTGGCCATCTTGCTGATATATTAAACAGTTTATTGTTTTGGTGTGATTAAATACAAAT
>WUQG02018554.1:0-11529 GCA_011317285.2 Androctonus mauritanicus | reverse complement strand
TGATCTTCCATCTTTTGATTTTATCAAATAATTTATGCCAAATACAATATATAAAATCAATTTCTAATAATCACTACCTGTCTTCAAATCTTCTTATCTAAATCCCCTAACAAACAAAAGTTGTTTCATAAAAATCCATTCAGTCATTCTCGTGTTATAAGTGCACATGTGCACTCAGGCATTTCAGATTTATAATGTATATAGATTTATAATGCTAAATCATATACTATTATTAATTTAATTGAAAATTAGAAAAGAAATTATAAACTTTGAAATTTAAAAAAAAAAAAAAAATAATTTTTAAGATTTCTTTTTTGAATATTTAATAAAAACTGATATAATCAATCCCTGACTTATGTAATTTTGATTTACATGAATTATGGACTTTGAACCCATTTTCCAACTTACATTATCCAAATTTCAAGTTATGCTAGTTGTTAGCAATCATTTTTCTTGAGAATTGTATTGGCTGGATTACTGCATGATAAAGCAATCACTTATTATCTTTTGAGAATTTGAATTCAGTTCTGGATCCATATCTCTAAGTTTATGGAAGGGTTCAGTTCTGATTCATTAAATCCTATCTTTCAATCTTCTAGTTGTCCTATCACAGATGTTAGCCAGTCTGTGATAAGAACATGTATTTAGTAAGCAATGTCTCATCTCTTTTACATTATTTTTTATATGCTTTCTCATATAGTATTGTAAATATATATTAAGAAAGGCTAATTTCACAAAACAACTAAAAACAGAAGGAAACACTTTTTTTTGTTCTATTTTTAGTTGCTTTGTGAAATTAAAATATATTTTCTGCTGTTTGTTTCCTTATGATTTATAATTAAGTAGATAATGCATCTTTATATCTTGTTTAGTTAGTAAAAAATATATATATATTTTGCAAAGTAAAATTTTACTTCAACACTCTTATAATAAAAAATATATTTTGAATGATATTATAAATTTATTATCTTTTGGATATTAATTTCTTTCTGATTAAATCTTTTCTTTTCTTTTTTCTAGATAACTTCTTTAACAAGCTAAGCCAATATGTGAATCTTCTTTTAAAAGAATATTCTGTGACATCATACATTTTAAAATATGTCCATAATTATATTATTGGACTTATCACATATTTATAATGTAATCTTCCTATAAATTTATATTTATAGAAACATTAAATAGCCATAATTACATCGAGATGAAGTTCAATTTTGTAGTATTATTTGAAAACTAATTCTTATTATAAAGTATTAAAAAAAATCTATGAATTTGGTTTTAAATTTTGAAAAAAAAATGTAATTGATAAACTACATATCTTATAAAAAAAAAATGTTACTCAAAATGTAATATGATATTCTAATGTTTAACGTATTGAATATGAAATTCATACATTGAATTATATAAATTTTATTCTGTCTGTTAAGAGAATAACTGAGATTCGATACAAATAGGTGTGGAATATAGTTTCTATAATCTCCATACTTTTGACATTTCTCAAATCAATGAAAATCAATTTTTATATATTCTTATATAGTGTTTTTTTTTCTTTTAAATAACAGTACAATAAATTGTATGTGTTTTTCTAGCATATTCGATTATAACAATCAAATTGATGATGATTGTTTATATATATAGTAACCCTTCCTATCATCTTTATGGAACAGAATTAAGATGTGGCTTATATATTATTTATCCATTTTTGTCTAATCAAGGTATTTTCTCAGCAAACAAAATATAGATGATTATTGAAAAAAATTATGAAAATTACAATAATATATTCATTTTCATCAAATAATAATTTCATGTATTTGGTGTGGATTATTATCTTATTTAATAAATAGATAAATTTTCATTATATGCTTGTTACTAACAAATTCAAATACACCTATCTCCCAATTTACATAGTAATTTTTTATATGATTTTCAAAATAACAAATTTTCAAAAATAAAAATTGTTAAAAACAAAAATTTATGCTGCACACATATTTGTACAATCATTTTTTAGTTATCTTCATTTGTTAACACTGACATTAAACCTAAAAAAGAATTCCCCCCTTTTTTGTGTATAAAAAGCATTCATATTAATTATCACAGTAAATCTTTAGCAATAGAAAGATGCATATTGTACTTTTTCTAATTGAAAATTTTTAAAACTTCATATTTAATCATTTTTAATTTGTATTTTATTTTATGTTGAAATAAATGAATTTAATTAAATAACTGATTAAATTGTACACTTTTTTTTTGATTTAGACAGTTTTTCATACAAAAAGCTATTGTTTTGATTTGCACAGTATTTTGAGGAACCGATTTTCCGTGTAAATTAGGAAATAGGTGTAATTTGTTTCACAAATATATTATATAAAATTTTATATAACTATGCATTGTAAACTCATTGTGCTACAAATTGTAGCATTTTTAATAAATACATGATGTTTGAGTTGTGGTGTTACTAATTAAACAAATATATGTTGTTTTGTTTTTCATAGCAATTGATAGAAATAAGTGATTGCAGAGCATTTCCTCATTTTATATTCTGTTGAATTGGAAAACTATTAAGACAGAATAGATATCATTACAATTTATCTTTAAGTTTGCAAATGAATTGGCAGTACTTAAATTACAAATAGTTTGTTTTGCAATCAGATCATAAATCAAGGTAGTCATAAGTTAGAGATATTTTATATTTATTGACTACTCATTACTACTATATGTGATATCATAATACAATGCTATAGTTAATTTATGAATACAAAATCAAAAGAATCCAAAATACAGTATGTTTCAAATTAAAGTATCCTTATTCAGATCATTCTGGAGAGAGAACCACTAGGCAAAATAACATCATACTTGGAATTAATACTATCCAGATTATGGGGAAAAGACTTGCAAAAGAAAATAGTTCAAAAATGGCTGATAGGGGAAAATATGTCATTGAATGCCACTAGCTGTTGAAATGCTGCTCCATTATGCCAGTTCGCATCAGACATGCACATTGATGTGCATGCAATCTGGTATAAAACAAAGTTTGAGGCTGGTCAAAAAAAATTACTTAATGATTGCTATGGTTCTCATGTTGCCAGAATACACCTTACTTTTAAAATTATTATACAGAATGATGAAAATGCTGCTGTAGCACTTTGTGGATACAGATGCTTGAAATCATTGTGAAATGGCCCATTAATATCATGTGCATTGTGATGCATAATTTATCATTTTGAGGAGATGGGCATCTTCACAGTCTGAATAGGAAGAAGATATAAACTTAAGTTACATCAAATCGCCAAAGAAGTTGGAATGGCAGTCATTGAATAATCATCTCAGATTGTTGAAGCCATATGTAATGGTTGTGCTATAGCAAGACAGTCAGATGAATCATACATAATGATATGGAGTATTTTGTGCAAATCATTACATTTCTATCCTTATAAATTTAGCTGCAACCCAGAATTGCTATCTGGAGATCATGACATCTAAGAAACATTTGTTTTAATATTTCTTGCATGGATGAAAATGAATGAGAGCTAACCTGGAACATCCTGTGGAAAGATGAAGCTCATTTTCATCTTTCTGGGACAGTAAATACTCAAAATAGCTAAATCTGGGCTACAGAAAATCCTCATCAGTTTCAAAAGATTCCCTTACATTCATTGATGGTGACAATATGGATAGGGTTATGTCTGAATTTCTAATTGGCCTTTTTTCTTCAAGGAAATGCATCCAACTGGACCTGTAACTTGCACAGTAATTGCAGCTCTTTATCAGGACAGGTTGCACAGTTTCATCATCCAAACCTCCAGCAAAAGGGATGCATCAATATAACATTATGCAAGATGGAGCATCTTCACATATTGGATGCAACGTTATTCAATTACTGCAATGACACTTAACATGATAGAATCATCAATCATTCATTCATAATATGTTGACCACTACATTCCCCAGATTTTAACCCATATGTTTTTTAGTTTTCAGGTTACTTTAATGGCATGGTTTATCAAGACGAGATTCTTCACCTGGCAGATTTGAAGGACAGGATCATACTGCATACGCAAAACATTAATATAAATTAATTGCATTGTGCTGTAAAAAATGTTGTGACTCTGTTTCAGCTTTTGATTCTACAGAAAGGAACAACTTGAATAGTGCCTGTAATAATCCTTAACAGATCCCTGCAGCCTCAGTCAGTTCTCTGTGTTATTTAACTACTTTTATGTAACAATTTTACATAATATACGAAATAAATGGGAAAAATTTCTTCCATAAAGCATTGCTTGTATTGTTTAAAGTTCTTTTTCTAAAATTATACATTCATTTAATTCACACTGTTGTAATTGGTACCTTCTGGAAGTGCTGTATTTTCCCTTATTGGTCATTTTTTTGAACTTTTTTTTTTTTTTACAAAAGTCTTTTCCTCATGATTTGGTTAGTATAACTTCCAAGTATGATTTTATTTTTCCCAGTGATTCTCTCTCCAGAGTGCATTGAATATGGATACTTCAATTTGAAACAAACTATATCTCTGACTGTTGCACATAGATTTATATACAGCTGAATTGCATTGAACAAACACAGAGTTCATTGCATAAATTAGTATAATATATTAATTTTATCTGTATATTTGATAAGTTATTTTAAAAATTGTTATATTTTATATCACATGAATTTTTTTAATATAATTTTGAAGAATTTATTGAAAAATATGCATTTCATTTAAACTGGGAAAAATTTCTCAGTTTCAGAAACTTCAGATAATTTCATTCAAACATTTGAATAATAAGTAATTTTAATTCAGTTTTCCAAAACTATATTTACTTTAATATATTTTCCAATAAACATTTAATAAATTTTTTTCAAACTTTGTTGGATTGAGAGATTATTAAAATAGCAAAAATAATTTAATTTTTAAACAAATGACTTCTTTTGTCGACTTGTGTAAAATAATTTAAAACGAAAATCTTTTAAATTAATTTTATTAACAATTTCAACTAGCTGTTGATTTATGTTTTAGCTAAATGATTCACTTAGTGTTACAATTTTCTCCTTAACTATATTAAATAGGAAATTGATTTAAATGGAAAATACTCGCACTAAAACAATCTTTTATTTGATGTATGATTCAATATGCTGCGACTTCTATAAATAGGTAAAATCAGGGTATACTTTAAAATTTTTATAATAATGGCATCTCTTTTTATTGCCAATTTAAAATTCTTTTTTCATTAAAAAAATTCATTTGAAGCATTTTTCAAATAAACTAATAATTTTTGAGGTGCAGAGCATTTAAAATTTATTGTCTGGTTTGTAAACAAACTATGTTGCAGTGGACTCTGTGCAATTCAGCTGTATGTGCTTCTTGACTGTATATGACATTGCTGCAGTCAGCCTTTGAGTGACTTGGTGAAGGTTTATGCTACATTGCCATGTATATTTCCTGGATTTTAATAATTTCTGAGGTACAGAATGTTTAAAATCCAAGAAATAGCACAATCATGTAATGAAAAACACCTTCACTGAACATAGTTGCATCACGGAATACACTGCAGCATAGTTTGTTCACAAACCATACAATAGATTTGATAGAAAAATCTATTGTCTGGTTAATAAACTAATAATTTTTGAGGAAGTGGAAAAAAAAGCTAAGTTTTTGAAAAACATTTAATCCATTTCTTCTAACCAAACTGCTTATTGTTTCACTTAATACTTCAATAATCACAAAGAAATCAGCACTTCTTTTTTTTTATTTTATTCTAAGATGCTAGAAGTGCTGATTTTTTTGTGATTATTGAAGTATTAAGCATTTAATTAAACAAATTTTTGTAAAAATCTTTTAAAATAAAAAAATTTTGGTCAGAAAACATTTAGGGACAATTATCAGAAACTAATTATAGTCCTTTTTTGAAATTCCTAAACACCATCACAATAAACCAGTTAGGACTAGCCAAATTGCAATTGTAAAGTTCTATTGTTTGTTCCTGCCATGGGCAGCATATACCATCAATAGTCACTGGTAGTAATTGACTTTGGACAGCTTATGCTATAAATAGCACACAACAGGTTAATCATTCCGAAATAAAGAATATATTTAGAAAGTAGGTAATTAGTTCATTCCAAACTGGTTATCTGTATTCAAACATACTATACTAAACATATATATTTTGCCTTTGAACTGATGGAGTCAATTTACTTATGTTTAAATTAGATAATTTTTTACCATTCTTAAGTAAATATATTTTCTTGATAGATGAATTATTTTAGGTTGTAACTATTTTTTTCTTTTTTATTTATATTCTTTTTTAAGATGTAGCTTCTTGATTATAGTAAGCAATTTTATTATAAAAATGGAGAAGTAGGCAATTTGAAACAATGATCTATTATAATTTAAACATGAATATTACATGATAATTAATAATTATATTTTGATACTTTAGGTAATAACTTGTTGCTCTTTGAAGTAAAAAATTATTTTTTGTTTAAGATTTAAGCAATTAATATTAATTCATAATAATTTCTCTATTGTTTTTCAGTATCTATTAGCATGTAATCAAACCTATTTTAGATAGAATTAGTTTAGACATATAGTATACTTTCTTGTGAATTTGCAACTGATGGAAAAACCACTTTTAGTAAAGCCTATATTAAATCCATTTTTTATATTTTATCTATTACTCTACAAAACTGAAATGTTAATTTTATGTTTAAGAAATTAACAATATAAATAAAAAATACTAATTTATTAAATAATTAATTTGCCAATAATATTATGATGTTTTATATTAACACAGTACAGACAGTCCCTGATTTATTATTTATTGTTCCAGAGAATTCTATGTAAATCAAAACCTGCATATGTCAGATCATATCCTATACAATACTGATGTGTCACAAAGAAGTAACAATAAAAATTGTTGATGGTCATATGGTAAAGCAGTCACATTCAATTTGGAGGCTGGATTGAATTCTGAATTACATAGCTTCAGTTTTTCAAGCAAGGCCTGGACTTGACCCATTAAATCCCATTTTTTAACCTTTTGATTGATCCCATCATGGGTGTTGGCCAGCCTGTGTTGGGCTCTAAAAGTGGCCATTGTCAGTATATCCTATTTGCAATGTGACAGCTTAACTAAAACTTAATATTAACTACTGCTATTTCATTCAGTAGATTTTTCTTATAAGTCAGGGAACCATTATGTAAGTATGAATCTATGTATATATGTAGAATATATAAATGGTAAGACTGTCTGTATATATATTTTTAGACATTATAATATATTGTAGAAGTTTAATACTTGATTTAATCAAAATTTGCTATAAAGGTTTTATTATTGATATACAGTAAAACCTTTTTTATCTTAGCATGTACTGAGATTAATATGTTCCATTATTTAAATTTTCTCAAGAAATGTTTTATCAGTATAGAAAAAAGCAAGGAATAAAAGTAAATGTAAAATTTTGAATATATATCACTTTAAATTATATATTTCTATAATTGACATAGAATATGCATAAAACAATTGAATCAAGTAATCATTTAATTAAAAATAAAATTTAATTACTATACTGTAACATTGTTACAAGTGCTATTAAATGACAAGTAGCAAAATTTTCACATTAAATACTTGTATTAGATAAATATTATCATCAATAATTTAACTGTTAAATAAAAAAGATTTTACTGTATAATTAAATTATAAAAATTGATACCAATATTACCTTACTATTAATTGGATATATATTTAAATTATAATCTTGATACTAGTTTGGTACTTTATTTTCTCACATTAAAAATGTAATAATTTGTGGTATATAAATTTAATAGTGATCTGTAATTTATTTTTTTTATAATAATGATAATTAGATTTGCTACCACTGCTATGATATCATTTTATGAGTATCAATAAATTATTGTTATATTTTTAAAATAATATGAATATAAAATTAAATTTTTTCTTTAAGATAAAATTTAAATAAATTAACTTATAATAATTTAAATAAATTTTTATTTCAGCTCCTGAAGTTTTAGCTCAGAAACCATATGGTAAAGCAGTTGATGTATGGTCAATAGGTGTAATTGCATACATCTTGTAAGTTTTTGATTGTTGTTGTTATTATTTATTATGATTATTTAACTGAATAAAAATGCTCAATGGGAAACTAATATTTTATACTTTTTATATTAATAACATGAATGTTTTTGAACAAGAATTCATCATTACACTTAAATTATTCATTGTTTTTCAAACTTAAATTGTTCCAAGCCAAATATAATAATTTTATATTCAGTTCAGAACTATATCTTTTAAAGTTTCATAATAGCGAGTTTTGTGCAAAGGTATTTTCCATTATAAAAAGACCTGTTATAACCTTACAGTGCCCCATAACGTTCTAAGCATAAAGGTAGCCAATCAAAATAATCACTCCCTTATAAGGGAAGTCAATAAGAATTGTTTAGCATATCACATGATCTCCTTGAAAATACGGCAGTCATGAAGAAGTCTCGCTTTAGATTTTCCAAATCTGAAAGACTTCAAGCATCACTAAAATAAGACAATTTCCTTTGAAAAAATAACAAGTAAACAAACAAAAAAATTAAAAGTTAATTACAAATTTATTTATTTTAACATATTAGCTATATAGTTAGCATATTAGCCATATATAAAATTGAATGTTTTTAATCGAAAGAGAAAGAACAGGGCGAAAGGTCGCAAACCATATATATGGACATTTGGTAACCTTCATATAAATAATATCTATATTTTAGTTTTAAATAGCGAAATAAATAAATAATCACCTGAAATGATGTGTCTATCAACAGTTTCGAATCTCGTGGGCAATAGAAGAGCATTATATAATTGTAAAATATCGGTTTTTTTCAAACCTAAAAAGATGTCTGAAGTTCGAATGTGGTATATCGTTTATATTAAAGATCACTCTTTCATATAAATGTTCATGTTCCTTAGCTGCTCTTTTCATAACTGTAAAAACAAAATGGTCTTCTAATGCATCGTCATAATGAGGTTGTATACTGATGCTCTTTTATGATGTCATAAGCTTATATTATTATATCATCGTGTCGTGATGATGAAATTGTTTGTCAGATGAAGCTCAGTATTAAATAATAATATTGCATATCGAATTATTGACGACGTTGCATATCCAATGATGCTATAATGCCATCATTAGGAAAACTATGACCCAGCAATACTAATTCAACTAAAAATTAACGGGATTAAACATACATTTTCATAGCGATTTTAATCATGTTTGACATTGTAGTATCCGCGTGTTGCCAAATTTGGCTCTTTTTGCAATCAATGGGAAGTTTTCGGTGCTACAGACAGTATATAGACAGGCATTACTTATTATATTAAAATAATTATAAAACCATAATAAAATAAAAATTATTTAATTCTCAACTGAAACCAAAGTTATTTGTTCAATGTTCTTTGTCTTTCATGTTTACTGATTACATTTCGGCCATGTGGAAAGCAATTACAAGATAAAAGCGCTGAGAAATAGAAAGAATTTTTTGTATGTTATGCAATTGGGTTCAGAAAAAGAAATAATAGTCTTATTAATAAATTTTATTTTCAAACGAATCTTCTCGAAAATCGAATTTACACAAGTTATGAATGAGATATTTTTAAACTTTAATCTTTTTTGTTATAAATGAAGAATCGAACATTATTATTATTAATAAAAATTATATTTTCATTTTCATATGAATATTAATTTATTATGGAGTGCTCGATTTAGCATTCTCATAAAATCGATTTCAGATAAATCTATGCATTTTTACTTCTTTTTCATCAATCAATCAGGTTATAGAGAACAGATCAAAAATAGAGATATTATTTTATGGTCCTTTTAAGGAAAGGTACATGTTTCTGCTGAGGTTTTAATAATGACAGAATATTTTCCTATAATAGCGAAAAATAATTATCCAAGCGTTATAATTTATAAGAAATTCTTTTACATAAACTTATTATTTATTTATTTACCACAAATACAAAAAGTATACGGCAACCCCCAAGACCCACATACAATAATCTAAAAATTTCTATATAACAGGTTATAATTCCTCAAAGTTCTGACAAAGAAAGAATTTAAAAGCTTTGATAAACGACTATAAGGAACGAACAATAAATCTGACTTGTGAGTGTCTAGTAAATCTAATAGGCACATTCAACTTAATTAATTCAATAAGAAAATACCCTTGCAACATAGGCCTACTAGAAACAACTCTAATATCCTGGCTTACAATCAAATCAGGAATTTTCTTAATATTCAAATTTTTAAATTTTAAATCCGTAGAAGGAGAACGTAATTGATTATTAAAGTTTCAACTAAAGCTGATCGTTCTCGAATATGTCTGCTGTAAAGACGTCATAAGCGAATTAGACGCTGCAGCATAAATAAACCGTATAAAATTTTAGGTACAACAATTGAATTAAGCCAAGTTGACAATTTCATACTATTACTAATGTGCCGAAGATATCTCCACGCAAACCCCCTATCTTAGGCTAATTTATTACGGATCATATCAATATGATATTTAAAAGAAAGTTTGCTGTCCAGAATAATACCAAGGTCACAATGACAAGAAGAGAAAACAACTTGATGATAATCTGTAGATTGATTGAAAGAATTAGACAAGGAAGCACTAAAGCAAATCTTATAAACACTGTCTTCTCATTATTGATAGTCAAGTTAATATTAGACATATTGTTTCCAATAACATCAAGATCATGGAAAAGTTGATCAACGTTGTATGCTATAAGTTTAAAATCATCAGCATAACCAATTAATGTCGAGTCAATATTAGATACAAAAATTGAATTTATATATACAACGAAAAGTAAAGCACTAAGTGGAGAGCCTTGAGGCACACCTTATATTCAAAGAATAAAAATATTAGCTAAACACAAGGCCGGTCTTCTCCAGAAACGGAACAGACCGGTCTTCTCCAGGTACAAGTAATTGTTGGGAGCTCAAAAAATTAACTTCATTAAAAATTTTCACTTTATTTTTTTTATTGTTTTCTGCGGGATCGCGATCGTCAGGCCGATTCGAGATAGTGCGACTAACTTGTAAGTGCGCACGGGGTCCAGGTTAATGAAGGAGTGTATACGAGGAACGATGATAACGCTAAGTCGCATGCAAGCTCATGTTTATTTGAAAAAGAAAAACAAAATGTATTTGATATATTGGATACATGAATAAATTTGGCAAATCAGTGAAACGATTTTATATTAAAAACGAACCTATCAACTCTATCATTTGCAAATGGGTTTGAAAGGTCGCCCCTTTGTCACTCAACATACCTGGAAGAGTCGGACGTTTCAGCAGAATCGGAACTAAGTTTATCCAAGATCTAGACTCCTGTTGTTGAGACCGATCTCTGTCCCTTTCGAGTCTCTTCTCTCTATATCCTCTCGCACTCGTCGTCTCTTACTCTAACGGCCGTATTCACCACAATAGCTTAAAACCAGTTTCAGAGATCAATGCAATTTTTCGTATTCACCACGG
>WUQG02018553.1:0-31550 GCA_011317285.2 Androctonus mauritanicus | reverse complement strand
CCTTGGACTGTTGCGCCCTTGGCAACTGCCCAAATGCCAACGCCTAGTTACGCCTGTGGATAGAAGTAAAACCGAACATCAATGCGGTTTATGTTCGTGAGTGATAACAACACCCGCCAGGACGCATTTATGTGTACACATATATGCGTACATATTATACAGGATACAAATATATCAAATCTCTGTTAATCCTAAGATTTCACTTGAATATTCAGAAAAGTTTATTTTCAGAGATTTTTCTCTTCTTCGTTCTGTTTCTCTTCCGATTAGATTTTATTTCATCATCCTTCATTCCACAATATTTCAACGTATTCGTAAGATACTAAAAATGTGCTAAATAGATACTAGATAATACTAATAGAAAGAGCTTGTATCTGTTGCTTTTTATCAAAGTTTATAAAAAGCATGCAGAATTCAAATCTATGAATTTCCGAGATATACAAGGTTTTTTGAATGATTCTTTAACATAGTCGAATCGTTAATTACATAGATGACATTCTGTAAATATTTTACTATGATTGTAATTCTTTAAACCTAAAATGAGTCTTTAGCGATTTATAAAACATATATAACAGAGTATCTCGGAAAGGATTCAGATTTGACATAATAACTATTACATTCCTGCAAAATTTTCAAATGTTGCTTCTGAATGTTGAACAGAAGTCTGTCTCTCTTTTTTATTGCAGATAATTTATTTCTTCTGTAATGAATGAACGTTTTCAATATAAATAATTTCTCTTTTCAAAATTTCCCACCACTATAATTACATATTTAAATTTTTAAATGTATTTATTTTATTTTTATCATCACTGCAGAATTAATTTCAAGAAAGAATATACAATAGCAACTATTATCAAATGAAGCCATTAGCAAACAATGAAAATTCACAGCATTGTTTATCGCATTAATACTTTACATATTATCAAAAGCGCTTATAGTTCAATATTAATTTATTTCAGCATTTCATAATGATTTTTTATTAATAGGTCCAATTTCATTGAATCTGCTTGAATTGATCTCATATATAATACAGGAATTAATAAAATTTCTATCTTACCAACATAAGCATTCATCAATTATCCAATATTTTTGTTTCTGACGGATTCACAAAAATAGAATTTACTTAAACTATCACAAAATTATTATGATAAAATAAAACTATCATTACATTATATTCTATATATACTTTCAGAATGTTCTCGAAATTGCCCGGGCATACTTTGGAAAGAAGTTATTTTTGAAAAACTGTTTTTGACTATTGATATTTTTATATTAATTTCGTTTGTGGTATTAGCACTTCAATTTCATTAAATAAGATGCCCGTAATCTTCGGAAGATTCATGAATTTATGAATTTACTTGAATTTTCATTCTTCGATTTAAAAAGATATTTTCTTCCAAGTATACTGAAATTCATACTGTTATGATATTGTGCATTACCGCAAATTGTCGTGTTTCAACCTCCATTGAACTGCTGAAGCAAGTATTTATTTGATCGGAAATTATTCAATTTTCCGGAATTATTGAAGATCAGATATCCACTCATATCAATTCATATAACTTTGTATAGTTTATAATATAATTAGAAGTCGTTAACACTGTTAAATGGTAAAGTTAGAAAGGGATTTCACTATCTACGATAATGTTTATATAAATAGAATCTATGAAATTTCTATTCTCATAGATTATTATATAAACATACTTTATTCAATTTTGAATGAATATCGAAGTATTAAAAATGGTTTGTGAAGATTCAGAAGACAATCTATATTTGTCTCTTATTTAATGAGATGAACCTAGTTATCAACTTCTTCAGAAGAATGATACTAATATCAGAGCCAGTTAAAAAGCATAAAAACAGTCCTTTGTTCATTTATAGAGGACTTTATTAAGTCTTTTGTCAACATCTAACTGACTGTAATGGATCGAAACTCACTTTAATATTTCGCTTCGTTGATTCTAATGCATCGGTAAATGAAATCAACTGTCTGATTAAAGTTATAAAAATGAATTCAAAGCACCCATCAAATCATAAATAAAAACTTGAATTTCCTCACGAACATAAATATTTATTTACATTGAATTACATAATCATAGGAATTAACTGTAAGAAGATAAATTATATTAACTGTAAGACAATATTTTTCACATTATTATTAATTAAATATGTTTACATATTTTCATTTAATAATAATATGAAATATTTAATCTCTCATCCTTTCTTTATCTTAATTGTTTTATGTCATAAATGATCTTCAAATATTGCAGAAAACAATTCATTAATGGCAAAAACTCAAAGTCATATATATTTATTGAAATGACATTTATTATTTTTGCCAGCATGGCAGTTAATATAATTTTCTCTTAATATGAAATCAGTGGCAATTTGATATGAAAATATATTTGTCAGAATCACTGAAGAGAATAAGCAATAAAGTATAAAATCAATTATTAATATCATTAAAACTGACAAAATAGATTATTTTTTATTATTTTATTATTATGTATTATCAGTATCATGTAATTTGTTGTTATATATACGTTTTTTAAGGCAACATGAAAGATTTATAAATTTTTCAATGTTGGCAACCATTAATCGTTACAAAAATAGAATTATTAGATGATTCCGAAATATATATAAAAGAAAATTATCTCTCAACAGTGATTGCTGCCTTGAAATTTGTCTTTTCAATAAACTTCTCCGATTTTCGATTTATTTGATCTGATAGGCTATTTGATAGAAAGTTAGTCTCTGAAAATTTTCACGTAACTCCATCTCATTCAATAACTTATTTCTATTTTCTATTCGACAATTTTAAATATTTTATTTTCCATTGAGTATAATATTAACTTTTTAAGTTTTTTATAGTCTTATAGTTTCAATGATAACATTCAATAATACAATGCCAAACTTTGAAACATTTTAAGTTATATTATCATTCAATGTTTTTTCTATTAAATGGAAAATATTTTAAAATTTTATCGATGATAAAAGTTTCGAATTTTGATTTGCTAAAATGATTATTGCATTCTGTAAATAAAATTAATTAAACATTATAATAATATTTTAATTTAAAAATTAAGAAAATGTTAACTTAATTTTATAAAAATAAATGAAAAAATATGCTGTATTTTATTTTTTCTTCTGAATCTCAAATTAATTTTATGTATTTTTTTTAACTAATTTGGTAAGATTCAACTTAAAAATTCTTTATATTTATTACTGTTGTGAAACAATCATAAACATGAAATGTTTTTGAATATTATTTAATTATTGTATTGTGTTAGAAAACTTTACATATTCGTGTTAATAATTAAGCTTTATTGTTGTAAATTTTTTTTTTTTACTTTAGGAATTTAAATTAATTATGATTTCAATTTTCGTATCTTAACAAAACTTTGACGTTAAACAATGGCACCGCATTTCATTTATAGAAAGAATAATTTAATAACATAAATAAATAATATCTGCAACTTCTGTTGTTAATTCAATTGTCTGGGTTATTAAATTACCACAGAATTTCTGATGTTCTTAGTGATAATTGGTTTTATTTGCTTGAAAATCTTCCATCTGAAATGCTGAAAGAAAACAGAAAATACTAACGAGAAATGTTTCAATTCTTGTTGGAACATAGAAAAGCTTTTATTTCTAAAGAGTATGTTGACCACGTCATTTAGCTATAAAGTGCTTTCCGGAGAAAGTATAAATAATATTAACTTAGAAAAATTAAAAGAAAATATAAAAGTGTAATTTTTATTTGTATATTGTCATTGTTATAAATAATGCAAGGATCTCTCTTTTATCTAAAAGTCAGGTCCTTGAATTCTTGCATGGAAAAGAAAAATTTTAAATATTCTACATACTCAAAATTCAAACAAATAACCTAAAATATGTTGTATTTTTTGTTGTTTTATTTCTTTTTTAAGAAAACCTCACCACTCTCGGTAATTTTATAAAAGATCAATAAAACTTCTATTTTGAAATTGAAGTACATTTTTTCGTGATCTTCAAGTAATTTTCTTTTTGTTCAGTTTAAAATAACAATCTTGTTCGTCTGTTCTTCCTTTTTTCTTTCTTAGTTTATCACCGCTTTCCATCTTTGTCAGACATTTTTTTCTTCTTTTTGTTTTACGCCTCTTCGCACTATAAAGATATTAGTAATGGAGTCATTTCAAAGCCTACTACAAATCATCAAAACATTTTGGGAAAGAATAGGATGGGAATCGTCGACTCTAATCCAGATTCCCTTGAAAAAATCTCGATTTGGTTCTCTTAGATATACATAGTAGATCGTTTATATGGAAGACAGATTCCTTATTCGGTTTCTAGCCAGTTGACGTTCAAAAAATTTATAAAAATTTTATACTTATACCTATAATAAATAAATTCTGGACCGTATAGCCCTTCAAAGTTACTCATTAAGATAATTTTAACGATTTAAGGAATTTTGAATAATTTCTAAATTCAAAATTAAATAGTATATATATTAATGTAAACTTTATATTTTTTCATAAAATTAATAATAAATTTATATGAATCTTGCAATTTTTTTTAAATTTTCACTTTATTTACAGATTTTAATATGGAAAACAATGATGTCATAGATGATTATTATAAAAACTACTTTATAATCGATAATTCTCGTTAAGTTTTATGATGCTTGTATGCAATCATTTATTCAAACAACAGGAATTTCATAATAAAATCATATCAATTATATAATTGTCAAATTTACAAAGATTGGCATCCTTGCTGTCAGTTGACAATTTGCCAAGTGGCAATTGAAATTCATCTTTCATCCAGAATAACGTCATTGAGTGCAGCTTTTGTAAACGGGTCAAATGGAAAATAAAAGATTAGAAAATCAGTTTTACGGTCAGCTAGGTGCAAATCTTGAATAATCTCTGAGAACAAAACAATGTGATGCATATGGAGAAATCTCAACTTTGTTTGCTTATCACCTCTATCATAATTCTGCTTTAAGAATCGCAGATGATGAAAGTAGAACTTATATTTGAACAAATAAATTTTCTTATGTTTCATTATTTTTTCTTTTGTTAAATTAATTAAATTTATTTAATTTAAATTTAAATTTTAGTATGAATTCAATTATCGAAAATGTGTACCGTAAAATTACATAAAACCGAAAATTATATTTATTAATCAGATAATTAATTTATTCATTATTTGTAGAATATAAATATTACACACGGTTTAATTATTTTCATTTTTGAAGTTTCAAAATTATTAAAAATAAAGTTATGTTTACGACTTTATTGATTTAATTTAACTTACTTGTTAGATCAACGATCATCAGTATAAGATCTAACTTAATGAATTATTTTTCTAAACAGAATTTGAAATTAAACTAGAATGAAGAGAGATTTATTAGATGTCTCATTCAATCTGATTTGATTTCATCTTACTTTAATGAACAGAATTATTTTTAATAAATATTAAGTATAATCATTGTCACATCATGATTTACTGGTATTATATCACGAACTATGGTTGTAAGGTTGTAACAAAGGATAACTGTTAAATTATGATTTACTATAGTTGCCATAGACATTTTATATCTTTATAGCAGTTTTTGGAAAAAGTATTTTTAAATTTTGGATGATTTTAAAATTTATGTAATATTCACCCGAAAACTTTAGATACTACTAGTGATATTTGCGAAAATTATCTGTTAGTTTCTGTATGTTCTAATCGTTATTCATCGTCAAAAAACAACTTCAACAATAAACATCTAATCAATTCTATTGAATTTATTTCTGAAGTTTTTAAACAGAATCTATTTCAAAGCAACTCATTTATGATTTCTCCATTTCAACGAGGAATATTCTTATGATATATATTCCATATAAGCTTTTAAAAATTATAAAATTGAATGTACTCTATTCAATCAATCAGTCATTAAATCTATACAGTGGATTATTATTTGCGAATATTGTATATTGGATTATTCTATGTACAAAATAGAAAATAAAAAGTTTAAATGAAAAACTTTTTATTGATAGGACTTAAAGAAAATAAGTTTTTGACAGATGTTCACAATGCATTAACTATGAACAGATGCAGCCATCTATTGTCTGGTAGATGAGTGTTTTATAATTTCTATTTGATGTTGCAAGCTGCAATTAAATTTCAAAATGAAAATGATAATTATTGGTGTTGAAAATTAGACAATAACTTTCTTTAACTTTATTTAATAGAAATGACTGTAACATCGATGGAGATTGTCATTATCTTTACATTCTTTTGTTTGTTGAAACTTTATAAATTCATTAAAGTTTATATGAGAATTTTTAAACGAATAATTGCATGCGTAAATCGAACACTGCAATTCTTCATTTCGAGTTTTTTTCATTTATCATTTAGATTATAAGCCATCTTAATTCTAAACCATAAAAATTAAAATTCAAGTTAAAATTAAAAGTTTTTAAATTGTTATCTTAAAAATTATAATTTGCTATTTGTATTCTTTACCTTTTCAGAAATGAAATAAAAAACTGACAGATCTAACATAAATAAATGTTAGGTTTGTCCGTTCATTTATCTATTGGTGCGATATCTTGCGTGATTATTATTTGGTTTGAATGGAAGTTCATATCAAAATTATGTATAAAGCTTAAATTTCTTTACAAAAAATAAATATCATTATTATAAAGTGATTAATAAAACAAAACAAAAACAATATATATATATATCGAATTTTTAAAAAAATATTCGAAAAAATTAAATTGTTTCTTATAAAAGTATACTTTAAATGGAATTCGAGGAAGAATCATCTTGTAACTGAATACATTTGTAATTATTAGGTCAAATATAATAACATGCTTGAATAGAATCTATTAATAAACTTATGGAATCTGTTTACCTATTAATAGAAGTAGTTCTAAATCAAACTGTGATATTGTCTCCTCATTAATTTATTGAAGAATTCTGTAATTACGTAACCTGGCAGTGTTTCAAGCATTTATTTACCAATATTATGGTTCTCCATGCAAACTATTAATGTTTGATTTATTTTCATGCGAAATATAGTTCTATTCTGTTGATTATTTTCGTTATATTTTACAATTAATTGAATCGGATATATTAATGACTAGAATTAAATTCCATTTTCGTTTGACTTCATATGTATGAAATTTTTATTTTATTCCACGATTCTTGCTGTCACTGAAAAATAATTTTATTAAAATTTCTTCGCTGGATGACTGTAAATCGAAATTATAAAATCTCTTATAGATCGAAACTAAGTGTGAAGTGCAAGACTGACTTTTGCACTTCACATTCAGTTTCGATCCATATGAGATTTTGTAATTTGAACAACAATAGAATTTACATAATTTATGCATTGAGATTTATTTATCTAATTCACCATAATATATTAATTATAAATATTTTGCAACTAATTTTATTGATATCTTGCTTTCTTATCATGTTAGCATTATATCAACAGATAAATATTGTCTTAACCTGTCACCTTCTAATCGATGATGATAATAATGCCATCATGATCTTTAATAAGATAAAATTTATAACGTTTTATGATAATTTATAAAATTAGTTTCTTCTTAATAGAATATAAAATCAATTGATTTACAGAGCATTTTTTTAATCGCGAATTATTACAGTAATTTATATACGTCATAAATTTTATAATTAAATTAGAAGATAGGAGTTTAACTTTAGAAACATATATTGATCTCGAATATGGAGAATTATATTTATATAATAAATATATGTCATTAGTATTTAAATTTTGTAAATTAGAAATCAAATATGTGTTCATATTTGTCGATAAATGTTAACTGTAAATAGAAAGTATGAATATTATTACATTATATTGATTTATAATTATAATTTACGATCGAATTTCAATATTTTAGCATTCTAACAATAACAAATAATAATAACTTTACGAATTCTGTAAATCAGGTGATTTTATATTCTATTAATAAGAAATTAATTCGTGAATTTAAATTGCTATGTTCGATCAGAATTAACTTTATTAATATAGAGTTTCTATTCAATAGATGATAATGTATCGTATAACTATTAAAAACAATAAATTCAAATTTAATGTTTGATTGAATTGCATCCTAAAATTTATTCAGGTCATTAAATATTGCATACAAAGTGTTTAATAAGACATTGATAACAGAATAAGACTATGATCTTTGAATATAAAGTTTGTGCTGTTTCAGTCACAGCTTATGGAGTTTAACAGGAAAATTGGAAAAACTGCATAAAGGTATATATTTTAACATTTAAAAAATTCAGAATTAAAAAAAAAGAAAATAAAACAAGATTTAAAATTACTGAGGATGCGTAAACATGTAAAATATATAGAAATATATTAGGTATATAATTCTAAACGTAGAGTATTTAAATTATATTTTAAATTGAATTATTGGATAGTTTTAGTAAAACCTTAATATTCATTATCTAATTATTTATATCAATAGTATACCCACATTTTTATTGCTGCATCTAATTATTTTTTTATATTTAAAAATTTCTTAAATTCCGAGTTATTTAAGCAAAACGCATTAATTTTTAAATAATTTTTATAATTATAATTAAAGGTTCTATCTGTTTTGTTATTATCATATATAGTTCAATGTACTGTACATTTAATAGAAATAAATAAAGATACATAAAAATTTCAAATATAAAAATAAAAAGCAATTTCTTTTACAAGTGCGAAATTTCTCTAATTTCAAAAATATGTATAAGATTGCATTTTTTTCTATCACAGTATTTATAAATGGAATTTTAAATTTTATGTAAAATTAAATTAATGTTTTTTTTTTGTCTATTGAATCAGATTATTAACAGCATTTTCAGACAGCTTAATCATTTTTTTCGTTATTTCCACGCAATTTATTTGTAATAGAAATTTTCCAATCATTCATCTTTACTTTTCGATTAAAGCGAAACGTTTTCTGTGACAACATTGTCAAAAAAATAAGTTTTCTTTCACGTTCTTGATATATTACAAAGATTTTTCAATTTTCTGTTCATTAGAAAATTCTAAATATTGCGCTTCATTCATTATTTTTTAATCTTGCAATCAACCATACCCATCTCACAAGTTTTTCTGAAAAGATATCTTCTTTATGAAATTATAATTGAATTTTTCCAAAATAAAAAATTGGAAAACAGAATTTTGCATTTATTATTTTTGAATTAAATGTTATATCTTAGAAAATAATTGAATTTTTAAATAATATGCATATTAAACATAATTAAAGATTATCATACAACATAAACATGACAGCAGTAGAAATTTTGATATATTTTGTTAAGTAAAGTAAAATTTATAAATTCAAAAGCAAATAATACAGTGTTGATTTCCAAAAAATCAAAATAAAACAATTCTTATTAATGCATAAAATTTTTTTCCTGTTTTCTTTGTTCTATATGTGAATTGAAAGTGGAAATGCAAAAATGTTAAAAATGTTATTTCTCATTTAATTTAATAAATGATAAAATAAAATAATGTTAAAAAGACTCCTTCCATGAAGCAAGCTAGTTTATTATAATACTATTCATTTTCGATTAAAAAATTAGATATAATTACAATTCTAATTGTCACATAAGTAAAATATTTTAGTACAATAAGACATTAATTTTTGTTTTTGTTGCTCTTTTAAAATTGATTAGAAGTAATATAATTTAATAAATTATTCGAAATAAATTTTCTATATAATATTTCTCTAAAGAATTTATTAAAGTGTTATAAAAATATTGAAACATAAAAAACAATCTATTATTATTAAAATCAGTATAACTTCCCTAATTTCTCTCTTAAAACTTGATACAGTACAGTATAAATTTTTTTTAGTGAAGGATCATAATATTTATGAAAAGTACTATTTACCTTCATCAAGTATGTTTGAATGTCGGTTCACAGATATCTATACGACTCCCATTAGATGTGGTTTAAAGAAACTTTCATTTTGACTCTTTGCGGAAATCTGCTAAGCAAACTCGGGTTTGATCCAAATCGGATTATTCTAAAGATATCTAGAATAGAAAATTTTTATTCCAGAGTCCTATTCTGAGCATGTATATATATTTAGCTTTCAAAAACTGCAATGCATACCCGAGATATTTTAGGAATAATTTTTGAGTCACAGAACAGAAAAAAATAGGCTATTCCATAAGTGTGACGTAATAATAATGTTATACAAAAATGATATAACAAAGGAATGCAATAATCGTGATTAATGTTAAATTACAGAATCTAAAAGGAATTTTACGCTCAATAAAATTTTAAGAATAAAGTTTGATTAATCGCAAACTTCATCTTTAAAACTTTAATAAGCATAAAATACACACAAAACTCTGCTTATAGAAACTATTTCTCAAGATAGTGAAAATAAATTGTTTCTATAAATGATTTGCGTAATTTTGTATTTAATGTTTGTTTTCCTCCGTATGATTATCATTGAAATTTTATTGAATTTGTATGCCAAAAAATTTACATAACCGCTAATTTATATAAAGAAAATTTTAAATAAACCATTTCTATAATACTATATAATATATTCAATTATAATGTTAATCGAAAATATTGATTAATATAAAATTAACTAAGCCAAAAAAAAATCAGGAAATTCTAAATCCTTATATTCATATCAACTGATTGTATTCATACAATTAATTGATTATTAATAATTAAAATAATTATTCTTTGATTTTTATTGGTATTGTTATCTTCAATATTTTTAAGGCATTTTTGATAACAATTAACTTATATTCTTCTTTGAAATATTTTGATATAAACAATTCTTTAATAATATATTTTAGTTGAGCATTAGAAATTTTTATTGCAACATTTTATTAATCAAATTTAAAATAAAATCGAATGTTCTTGATTAATTCATAATATTTAAAAATAGAAATAGTACGATATTTTCTTATTTTTATTCAGTATTTGAATTAATTTAGGCTTTTATGTATTTATTCCCGTTCAAAAATTTATCTGTTTCCAGTAATGGTAGAGCATGATAATATATATGCTAATAAGCTTTGCAACTTTTTATTAGAATTATTGAAATTTTTCTTTGTAGAAATTCTTGAGAGATATATTGAATATGGTATAGGTTAAAAATTAAATATTTCTGAAATTTATAAATATAATACCTTTATTTCAAATGTTTGAAATTATAATAGCGTATACTTTATAAATGGCATCATTAATTGTTGTATGTATTTTTATATTAGCTAAAATAAAATACTAAGCTACAATTATTTGCAAAATATGCCTGATAGAATTTTCGAAACAAAAAAATTTTATACAATTAATTTTAATGATTTATAATGGAAAATATAAAAATTAAAATGTTACATTTTCTGGTTATGTTGAACATCTCTGATTATAAACTGAACAAGTTTATATTAAAAATATCTCAATCAAAAAAATTAGAAAATTTATGTACAATATAACAATAAAGAAGAATTGGCAATTGTTGCGTCATTAGCGAATGAAATATAATTCTATGACGTAATAATAAAACAGCATACTTCATAGGTGTTAAGCATTTTAAGAGATGGAATAAAGTGATAAAATGCAGTCTGTTTTAGAGTTTAGTTTCTTTTATGATAATCAATTTCTACAAAAATTCGAATTTTTAAGACTGATTTCTGTGAATTATCAATCCTATATCAAAATTTCTTGGAAATTCATCCAAAAACTTTTGATATAGGATTGATATAGGATTGAAATTTTGATATAGGAGTGATTTTGATATAGAAATTTAAATTGAGTTGTTTCATTCTGATAGATGGATTTAGCGATATTAACAGATGCTTTTCACAAATATTTCTACAGAGGCGAACCCGAAACTTTCAGAAACAATTAAGAATAATAGGGTAATTATTCATTTAATATTTATATTTGTGATATTCAAAACTACGAGCTCATTACTAAGTATAGAAATTCCTCGCTTAAATCGCCTATAAATCGAAATTTATGATTGGAAAAACCAAATATTTTCGATTAATTCAAAATACCTCACTTGTAAGATTAAATATTAGAAGAGATAGGGAAATTCCTAGAAAACATCCCTATGGAAATAACTTTGATTCATTTTCTAAATTTAGTTTCAAGTAGAATTTTTCTGAAATTTTTTTTTTAATGTTTCAATATTTTCGCAAGTAAAACTTATAAAGTTGTTATTTTATATGGAAATGACTTTAAAAATCTACCTAGATTGCTGAAATTTATAAAAAAAAAAAATTTTATTATCCTTACGACATTCTCGCTTCACTCTCTGAAGTGTCATAAACCCTGATAAATTTTAACAATAACGATTTTCTTGTGCAAATGTAAAGATATAAAACTTTATCATTCGATTCATAAAAGTTGTTTAATAGATAATCATAAAAAATGATAACTTAAAAGTATCATAATAGGAATCTGGAAAATGACACATGCACAGTGATATTTTTTATTTAACTATAAAAATTCATTCCTGTTAAATTTTCAAAGTATAATCACTAAAGCCATAAAAAATAGTTATGTAGATATAATGAAGGAATTCTTATCTTGTCAAGACTTAACTATGTCAAAATATATTGAAAACAGTCAATAGACGACCTAAATGTTTAAAAACCATTATACTGTAGATAAAGATTTAAACGATTAAACATTTTCATAGAAAGAATTTGTATTTCTAAGTATCTCTTCGAAAGAATGATATTTGTAGTTCACAAGTCAATCTTATTAGACATTTATAAAATATTAAACTACCTTTTAATATAATCCAATATTTCTCTATATTTTTAAAGGTTTCAGGAACATTTCAGAATTAATAATAAATTAAAACAACTTTTGATATTCATAAGAAGGGTATTATAAAGATTCTTGCAATACCTGTATTTGTACAAATAAGATATTTCATTCAATATATATCAATCATGATTGGTTTGAATAATGAAATATATGAATAAAGATTTTACTATATTAATGTTACATCCATTTTTACAAAAAAACTTTGATAAAAATAACATAAAAAATGTTGAACTTTTTAAATTTCAAATCGCCACTATTTTGAAACAACACGATGTAGCACCGTCAAAATTAATAGCTAATATATTGGATAATAAGAAAGAATCCCATAAAATTTAGATGATCCGAATTTTTCAATTTTCTAGCTATTTTATTACATATAACTTTTTATAAGATTAGGTTAGTTTGGTTAAGCCGCTATATCGCACTAGGGATATTCTGTATCTGGCGGCGCCACTTAGAGAGCCCATCACAGACCGACCAACACTCATGATGGGACCAATCGGATAATTGAAGAATGGGATTCAATGTCCGGGCCCGGACCCCTCCTGAAAAACTGGAGGTATGGGACCCGGATTTGAACCCAGTTCTCCAGGGTGGTAAGCCACAGCTTTATCACGCTTTTTTTAAGGAAAAAGTGCCTTTGAAAATATATATTATTCTTTTGTAGATGTTAGTTAACATTATGATCAGTATTTATCATTAAATTTATTAAATATAAAGCACATTATCATTCGCGTGTGAAAATCAATGTCAATATATCGACTTTTTAAAATTTCGAACTGTCATCATTTTATAATAAAATCAGTTCCATTAAAAAACTAAAAACAAAAACTAAGATATTCCACAATTTTTTGCTTTAATCTTGACACATTGTGAATATAAATAAATTTAAAATTTATAGAAATAGTTTGATTAGTTTTATTGTAAAATATGGACAGATATCTTTTAATAAATAACTTTAGCCTCTTATCTTAACTTTGATATTTATTGTAGATTTTAACATTTATACATATTAAAATTACTATATTAAATTTTAAAACTGCAAAGAACTTTTGGGATACTCGATATATTGTATTATAAAAGATTAACAAGCTTCTATAATAACAACAATATCGCTCTTATCCTTGCAGTAGGGTGGGTATTCAAAGGAAGAAAAAAAGAGATAGAAAAAGAAAAAAAATCACACTCAAATATCAACAGTCAGATGGCGTCATACATTTCTATCTCTATACACTATATCAGCTTTTTTTCTTCATACCATATACGCCTCTTTTGCAGATCTGAAAGCATATATCCTCAGATATTCATTCACTTGTTCTTTCCTTAAGTCCTTAGTCTTACTCTTCCACATTTACCCTACACACGTCCAACATATACTTGTTTTGTTAATTGCTCTTCACTCATTCGCTCTACATAGCCCACAAGTTCCTAAAAATACGATATCCAAGCCAGTTATTGGTTCCAATAAATTCAGAATTTGAAATTATGCATCACAAATTTAAAAGGAACTATTTATATTATTAACAATAACAATTATTTAAAAATTCGCTGTTTAATAGACTCTTCAGAAATGCATTATACAGTATGGATATGATATATTCTATATAATTTTTAGAAAGAAAGTAGATTCTTGAGAACTTCAAATTCAAACTCAATATCAAAATTAATCTAAATTTAAATTTCTTAAATTATACAGCATAGGCCTTATATAGTACTTAGCATATCAAAAAACTTCTGTAAATGAACTTTTTTATTTTTCTTTCAATTTATTTTTTCGATAATTGGTCAGATAACTATCAGTAAAGTTTAGGAAAATGTTATTTCTGACACAAATTGTAAAATAATATGTTTCTAAAAAGAATGATTTATTATTAATTTATAATTTTATTTTCATTTATGGATGATTTATGAGAACGAAGTCAGAAAGTTTAAATTAATGTTATGAAATTAAAAACAAGAAATCCCATTGATTTCTAACAAATTATAAATTTCGTTAATAAAACAGGATAGAATGCTATAGATAACTTTGATTCTCAAAAAATAAATATTTTAAAATGTATATCTTATATTAAAAATTTATTTCTTTTAAAATAACAGAAAATGTTAAATTTTAACAAATTTATAATTGAAATATAAAACTTTGGGAACAATATTAAAAAAAATATATAAAAAAATAAATACAGTATCTTTTTAATTCTGTTGTTAGATCGAAAATTAAATTATTTGTCGATCTAACAACAAACAATTTTAAAAATTTGGTTCATAGATAATTTTCACAAGATGGAAAAAATATTCATATCTGTTAGATTTTTTCATGTGAAAGAAAAGCTGAAACATTGTCTTTGTTTTAACTACGAAATGATAATAGAGTTTGGAAACAAATGATAAATTGCATAAACATTTTGCCCAAAGATGTTGCTAATTAGGAAATAATAAAAATATCGATTTAAAAAGTTTAAAACTCATAATTAGAAATTTTCATAATTTTTTATTTTCTGTTAAAATATGTTTCGATATAGTGATGATATTGCTTATTTACGTATAATAATAAAAGATAAAAGTCCCAGAAAATGAACCTGCGGGTTTAAAAATTCGGCAACATATCTAGAATGGCTGTAAACACTGTAGCATCAAATGTGGTTGAAATCCATCCATAGGATATTTTCAGATTACACAGAAAATGCGTGTTTGATCCTTCAGACTTTTAGTCGAATTTGAGTGCTGTGGGATTATTCGATTTCTGAAGAAGGCTTAAGGCTAGAACATATTTAAGATTCAGAACTAATAATTGTATGATTTGATCCTCTTTGAAGTCATGAGACCCCAAATTTATTTTCAATTTCTCTTTGGGATCGCATGACTAGAATTATTATCTCTATGGTTATTCTGTCTCATCCTTGAACCAACCTATAATCATCCAACATGTGACATTATTTGACATGTGATGTCATCAGACATATAATATCAATGTGACAAAACTATTACATAAAAATCAATGATTTCGCAAATGTAGTAATATGGTGATTTGATGATTTTAAATCACAAATAGGCAAAGATGATTAATTCACTGTGACATGACAATGACTATGATTGTTAATATTGTATAAAGTACATAAAATATAAGAAAATTATGTACCAAATATGGATGGACATTTCCGGCATATAATTCATAAATGGGAATATTTATTACTTTTATTTTAAGAAGATTTAATTTGAATTATTATATAAAACCTTCAAAACGATAATGTATTGTTAATATTATAAAACGATAATGTATTTTTTACATTTATCTTCTTATAATTTTTTATACTATTATTTATTTCTTCACAATCATTTTCTAATTATTCCTAGTCCTTTATTATTTTACACTATATAAAATACTTTTCAGATTCTATAAATTTGCATTGATTCAGATTATTATATTCAATATATACGAATATTTTCTCTTGAATGAAAAAGCATCTATAGATCTATATATAGTAACCTATTGATTAAGATTTTGCCATTTTAACAGATTTCTTCAATGCTGGATTTCTATAGTTATATTAAAAATTGTGATTTTAAAATGATTGCTAAAAATCAGCTAAGTACACTATTAAATTAAATAAAAAAATTTGGAATGAATCCTATAGATTTAATTAACTGAACAGAAATATGGGATAAACGACTAATCAACTGAATGAATAATTTCAATGTAGTTAAGTGAGAATTTTAAATATGATATTAAATTAATAATGTTCTATATTTAATTGGGTCTAAAGAATATTTATAACCATCAAAATCATAAAGAGATAGAATTCTATCCCGTACGTAAATCTTTATTATTTTTTAACTTCAATATAAATAATCATTTAGAGTTCACAAATCCCTTGTAATAAGAATTTGTGAGAACAATAGTATTGCTAGGATTTTGTTTGTCAATGGTTAAGAATTGATGTTATCTATAACGTATTTTCTTTTAAGAATCTTAAAAGTTTATCTATATTCATTATATTATTATAAAAAATGTCAATAGTTGAATTATTGTTTTTATTTTTTAAGCCCAATTTTATATGAGAATTGGTGTCTATGACATGACAATAACTATGATTAGATATGTTAATTTAATCTTATGTTCATTTAGCCTTCAGAAATATTTCTTTGAATTCATATATCGCAAGGAATTTAAATTTTAGAAGATTCTTCCATATTATCTAAGAAAAATGCCTATTAATTTTGAGGTACTACGTTATCTGTACATGATGATGGGCATTTGAAACATTAAAAGGATAATATTTCTGAAATTGTTTATAGCAGGTATTAAGCCGAAAAGATTTTATAAAATTACTTTAATTGTTCATATGTTAGTCTGGCCTCCACAAAATGGCTCATAAACAAAATATTTCAAAAATTTAAATTTTATATTTTACAGCTTTAACCAAGAGAAATTTTGATTTTAACCTATTTTCATATATTTACATATTTACGTTACAAGAAGGAAGCTTTTAAAATTTTAAAAATTTTGCATGTTTAAAATATTTATCTTAAATGAAAGATGCTATAATTTGAAATTTTTTTATAAAATAAAATTCTCATCAATGGTAAAAACTTTATTTAATATTTTTTTACAAAAGTTTAGTTATATTTATATCATTTGATTGTTTGTTCATCCACAACATATCTCGAGAACTAAACATTTTTGAGAATTCAAATGTTAAGGAATCATGCCATATTAATCCAAGATATGAGGCTATTAATTTTATGTAGTAAGGTTTCGTGACGAAAATTGCAGCCGTTCGAAACATTAAAATAACAATATTTCTGAAAATATTTGTCGCGCTTGAATGATATTCTTAAAGAATTTTATGTATATTTTAGTCTTACTTAATTGCCTTTTTGTAAGTTTATTGTGTTAGGTTGTCTGAAAAATATTCAAGAACAAAACATTTAATTTTACAGAATCATTCTCTTTTATCTAAAATATCCAAACAGTAATTTTGAAATCTTCTATATACTCCTTACATTTTCCCATAAAATTTTATGTATTTGAAACTCTGATTCAGCAAGAAAGATATAGTCATTTAAAAAATTTTTTCCATAAAAATAAACAATAATGTTACATACTATCGTAAAACCTTTGCTTATTTTTTGATTTAAAAATAAACAAAGATTTTACAATATTATTACTTTTTTTTGCTTTATCATTGTGTATTACTTTAGAAAATTTCTGAATATATACTGTCTTCTATATTACTCTTTATTTTTAATTGCAGTGAATATATTTTAATTATGAAGCAAAATATATTTAGTTTTATTTCTAAAATAATTTATTCCAATTCCATTTTGAAGTTCATTTTTCCATTTCACAAAGCAATATTTGCAATAAATATTATTTTATAATTCAACAGCAATCATCAACCATACTTTTGTAGTTGTGCACGCAATGTTTAGATAATGTCGCGAACTTCTTTCCTATCAGACTATTTATGGTTTCTTAAAAAATTATGTAATTATTGAAAAAATAAAAAAGGTGCATTCGATTTTATTTTTATACATTTTTCAAAATGCATAAAAATAAAATATGAAAGAAATATTTAAGTTAGTTTTATAAAACTAACTTAAATATTTCTTTCATTTGTTATTGTTTCTATCTCTTGTTTTCTTGCATTAATCATGAATTATTATAATTTGCTGATGGTCTTGCAATGAAAATTTATTAGAATTTATTTTTCATATCAAATTATAGAATTATAAATTAAACTAAAAAAATATAATTGAAATATTGCGATTTTGTTTAAGACAGACTTATAACTAATATTAAATTTAAAATATGTATTTTCAATAAATGATTAATGAAATTTCACTCACAAAGGATGTAAAATGATTTAATAAATAATGCTTAATGAACGTTCTTTTTTATCTTAACACAATTAACTTATTAAAATAATCGATTTATTATAATCTAGTTCGAATTCTTCCTACTGATTAATTATTGATTAATTATTAGATGAAACTACAATAACTTTTTTTACCAGAAATAAATTTTCTGATTTGATTATCATCATTTTGCAATGGAAAAAATTATCAATATTGATCTTTTTATCTATATAAAATATTTGTAATATAAATAAACTGAACTTTAAATAAAATTATTTACTGTTAGAGTTTTCTTAATTACTTTACAATTTGGTTGGGGACTACGATACATTAAGTAAATCTTCTTGATTAGATAAACTTGAGCCTTGTCACAATAAATTTGTTTAGTTTTTCTGCCTCGTTTCTCTCAATTATTTGTATTTCTTTAGTCACTTATAGTGAAGAACGTTCATCACAATCGGAATTAAATTCAATTCAAATTGTAAACAGTAAAAAATATTCAATTATTTATCTTCATTTACTATTTTCTTATCAAGAAAATTAATTACAAGGATGTAAATTAGAAAATATTTAATTTCATAGCAAAAAATATCCTAAATATTCAAATCTTAAATAAATAATTTACTTTAAGCAGAAAATAATTACTGATGGTTGTATTTTCTTCAGATAGTTTTAATGTATAGCTAAAGCCATAAATAAGAACAATTCACGCAACTGCTGTTTCTATTTTAAAATGTCTTTTTTTTCTCTTGATTTTTATTAATATAAGTTTCTTTTTACATACTTTACTATAGTTATTTTTATATAAAATGGAGCCATATCGTTGTTTACATAAGTTAGACAACAAATAAAATTTATATTAATCATTAATGAAAATAAGTTAATGTTTATTACTTAAATATTTATTTAACTAAATTATTAATACAGAAATCATTATAATACTAATAAAACTATATATTAATAAAAATATTAGAACTATTATTAAAAAAGATCATTTAAATAAAGAAGTTTTATAAAATATGTGAAAAATATATATAAAATGTATTAAACAAAAGGAATATCGTTATATCATACTGTGCAAAAATATTAATATTTATTATTATACGACGTTTAGTTCTATTATTATATTTAAATATATTTAATCTATCTTAGATGTATCAATAAGTTTTATCATAATTATATCATATTACTTGTATATATATCAAAAAATATAAATATATTTAAGGATTGTTGGAATGAAATTCTAGCATCAGGAAACAAAAATATGTAAAAACATTCACTGTATTTGATACTAAAGGAAGGCTGGATCAATTGAAAATTTCAAATTTCTCTCTATATATCATTTATTTGAATTATATAGAGTAAAGAAAAGTTTAAAGAACTAGTGAGTGATGTGATACTGATTTTAATAATGAATTTGTTCCGTAAAAAGTCTTAAAATTGTTTTTGGAAACTGAAAATAAAATTCTTTTCTAAAAAATTTTCTTTCTGCTGGCTTGTTTAAATGTCTTTTTCTCGTTATTTTTATATTATACGAATTTAATTATTTGTATATATTCATTTTTAAACGGCAAAATAATTTTATCTCTAATGGCATCAAGAGGACAATTGTAATAGAACTTCTAGTGCTTGTTACACAATAATTACATAAATATAAATTTATATTTATGTAATTATATTCATATTATATTATTATAAACGATATAAGAAAATAATAAGCAGAAGCCAATAAGAAAATAGGCCTACAAAAAATGAGAGAATAAAAATTCATAGTGTTACATTACCAAAAACCGATTGGCTTTACTAAGAATAGACTGTCTGCCAAAGAACAATTTTTCTCTATTTGATTGTCACAAAGACAGTTGTCTTTTGAGGAAAGAGCAATCGTTCGTTGCACAAAGGGTGAATTTTATAATGATATTAAAAAATGATCGTTGCACAAAGAGAGAATTTTATAATGAATATTAAAAGTATTTCTCAAATTACCTGAAAGACTTTTGTATAAAAATTTAAAACTAAACAAATAATGTATATAAATTCATTTTATATCTTATTTCTTCTATATTTATGCATAATTAACTTATTTCAATTTATTACAAAATTATTAAAATCGACTTTATGTGGATTTAATTGGAATACTGTCTATTGCTGAAAATATTCTAGATTTATCAGACGTAGAAAAAATAAAATTGCATGTTTTTTATTTCGAAAACATATTATATATCAGTTATAAAAGAATAATCTATTATTAGTGCATTTGTTAAACTATTATAGCGCGGATTCAGAGGAGAGGACACTCGGATACATGCCCCCTGTTGTTTGAAGAAAAACAGAGAAATGCATACACAGTAATCGTTTAAATTAGCAGTACAGTTATTTGTATTATTGTGTATCCCCTGTCATTTTTTTCTGAATCCGCCTATATAAATGCATATTTTGTTATTTTCTAACTAAAAACTAGCGAGTTCTATTTGTAGAAAATGTGAAAGTATTATAAATATCCCAGTTTCCCGTATCAAATGTCGCATGTTATGGAAATATTGATTGGTTTTTAAAAATTCTTATTGGATTACTTTTCGAAGGAAAAAGAAGTTTATAAGATCACTATCATGGCTGTGTGTTCTCTACAATTAACTTTGGAATTAATTAGTAGATTTTCTTGAAATTTAGTAATGATATTGTGCCATCATCCACCTCGATATTGCATTGTTTAATCTATCTATAGTATCGTTTAACCTACAGAATGACATTTAATTTTTATCAAAATTTTATTTTATATTGTTGACAATAGATGGTGCTAAGTGTTAGCAGTGCGGAATAACAGATAGCTTACCTGCACTGCTCAACATTTATCGACATCTATTGTCAATAATCTATATATATATATATAATGCATTATTACATTATGATAATGGACAAAGGACGACGAAAAAAACAACACTGGTTATAACAAATCATAATTACGTTGGCGTGATTGTGACATCTATGATGCTTTTATATCTTATGTTGGACAACATTAAAATTGAACATAAAAGCCAGTGAATTCCAGATACCAAATAAATGGAAAATAAAGAATATGTTCGGAAAGTAAGCGATTTTAGTTCTTCCGGAACTGCTTGGTTTTACTTTCAAAATTAGCAAACAAAGTTTGAAATAGAAAAATTTTGAAAATTAAATTATATCAAAAACTATATTTAAGAAATTTGATGATATCGCTATTTTCTTAGCATATCTTAACTTTGTTCATAATATAGAATGTTCTTATCATCAATTAATAGCGATCATAGAATAAGAAGATAAACTTCAAAATGAATTTATATAATTATGAATAACTGCTTAAAATAAATTAATGTTTCTTTATTAATTTATATTAGAGAATATTGAGGATTAAAGTATGGTAAACAAAAAAAAAAAATGTTTTATTTATGCGATAAGAGATAATAACTGAAGATGATTAAAGAAGAAGGACAATTGCATAATATTGAACATTTTAAATCTTGACTAGAAGTGATCTTGATTAGATTTTGATTAGAAGTGAATAAGAATAAATTAGTCTAATAGAAATCTGTCTTTTGTGAAAACATTTAAAAATTATATTTAAAGTTTTATAAAAATGTTTACCATATTTCTTTTAATATAATAGATAATAATTTATTCATACATCTTTCGTTCAAAAATTAATTAATTTCATTTAAATTGATACTTCAATTATTTATCCAGCTAAATTGAATAACTGTACCTTGAATATTACAAAATTATTCAATAAACATAATGCTAGCTATGTCTTTACTTTCTGATAATTAATGAAACAGAATCATATAACCATAAAATGCATTTCACCTTTCATTAATAGCAATTAAATGTCTTTAGAGTGATAATATTTATAAACATCCTCTAATTGCGGTTTGTGTAATGCAAATTAGATTATTTTTGAGTTAATCTTTACTATGTTTATGATTCTGCGGATCTCGTAGTGGTGAAATTAATGTATTGATAACAATAGCATCTAAAAGAACATTTGTTTGTTAATGTTTCGGCTAGTTCATGTTAGCTATTACCGGTAATTAGCAACAAATTTATCATTACTTCGATGGCAAAAAAGATTTTCTTATTATTCCTAATATTACTGTATGTTATTACTTCTTTATTCTTTTTAATTTAACAAATTTTTATTTTTTCATCAATAATTAGTTTATTAATTTCATGCATAATTATTAAAATGCATTAAATTGATTGAAACAATTTCTATCCATTTAAATAGTATATTACTAATAAACATAACATAGATATACATTGATGTATCTTATCTACCAATTTATATCTCAATATAGAATTCATGCAAAACCGCTTCTTAAAACATCTAAAATTAAAAAAAAAAAAAAAAACACTATTCATAGCTGTATTATCAAAGTTGAAATTTCACATCCGTCACTTAATTATTAAAATTCTGCAAAGAATCTTCAAATTCTCTTATAAGATTTTTTTTTTTATATTTCTTCCATTTCTCTTATCAGAAATACAATCTCTACTACTTATCTCATTCTAAGAATCACAGAAATTATTATAACTAGTAAGCCGGCGTCATTTCCATTATATCTTTTTTGATTCTCTTTGTGATAATTAATCAATCTTCCTTAATCTTAGCGATACTTAGTGGTATCATTTAGATGGTTCGCACTAGATCACTCGAATCGGTTGTTAAAATTTGACGGATTCGTCGAACCGCTTGTTATGTGTAACGAAAAATCACAGCTAAATTCTTGGAAACTTGCTAAACGTCTTACAGCCTTAGTAAATGAAAACAGTAATAAATATTTAAGAGTTCATGAGCGCAATTCATTGGAAGTCAGACGCAATTGAAAATATTTGGTTGCGACAGAAATCATGACTTCTATGCCTTACAACTTCAAGCAAATATGTCACATCAATGAAAATGTGTACTAAAATAACTTATTTTAATATTAAATTCACTTCCTTGATATACATTGTATCCAAAATTATATCATATAAATGTTTACTCCAAATTTAAATCGAAAGAATGCCAAAATTCTTATTTTGTAGATGTTTGAACTTTTGAAAATTGCCAATGACTATATAATAGACTATCACGAGCTTATTTACCAATAGAACTGATTAATTTTTTACAGATCATCCTATTTGGATATCATTACTGACAGAAGCATCATTTAGAAAAATTTAGGGCCTTTTGTTTTGGCTACGTAATGTTTTAAAAGTTCTGTATTTATTAAGGTCTCAATGACCTTAATAAATAAATATAGATCTATATAATAAATATGGATCTTTTAAAAAATTACATAGCCAAAACAAGAGTGCCTAAACTTTATTTAACAACTTAAACTCAGTATGTAGAGGTCTATATTCTCTATTAGAAAAAGAAATAAGTTTTTAACGAATGCATAAAATGTAAAAACGTAAATGTAGATATCAGTCATATCTGTGTATATAAATCTGCATTTTATATTACATACACATTTTCTATTTTAATTTTAATTATTCAGCTTTCTTCAACTACAGAAATATTCTCTACACTTTTTTAAAATTTCTATTTTCCAATTTGATTCCAATTTAACTAATATTTAAATTTTATACAAACTCTCTATTTTTTATTATTTTGTTAACTTGCTTCCTCTTATTATATTATTTTACTCCTACTACTTCTAAATATGATTTTTGTACTTTTAATAAAGCTTTAATGAATGAAAAAATGAGTATGTGTTCTAAGTAAGTTTATTAATTTTTCTGAAATTTTATTTAACATAATTTCATTGAAGACAGAACCGCAAGAAAAAAACACGATATTAATAAAAACTTAAGAATATTTTAATAGCTTTTATGCAAATTATATTGAAAATAAAAATATTTCGGTCACTTCATTATTAAATAATTAATAAGATTTAATAAAAAAAGATTAACAATGGCATCATTTTTATGAATTTTGTTATATCACAGTTTAATTACTGAAAATCGCATTAAGATGACTAAATGACTTTTCAAATTTCTAGACCAAATATTATAGAGAGGAAAATAAAATTATTAAATCAAAATGCATCGTGATGAGTAAAATAAACATTCGAAAATTAAATTTTAATACTTGTTTAAGTAACTTTATTCCCGCGTATTATAGCAACAACAATTATAATGACTAAAACTATAAAAGTCTTATTTAATGCTTTAAATATAGATCAAAAAATTGTTAATTCTATACTTTTATGTCTTTCTTAATTTCAACAATACTGTTTAAAATAATAAGCAAAATGGCTAAATGTAATATAAGCACATTTATGATTTATCTTATGTCTTTAATCAGTTCCTGATTTATTTTTCATATGTTTTATACGAAAAATAAATCATACCTCATTATCAAATTCATCCGAATTTGATCTTTTCGGATGAAATTTATATGGATAAATAAAATAACAGATTCGGATTACATTTTAAAGGCATTTATTTTGCTCAAATATTTATTAATTAAAAATGAATAACAGTTAAAGGAATACACACACACACACACACACACACACACACACACATATATATATATATATATATATAACAAAAATGGCATTAAGTAAACATAATTAAAACTTAATTATTTACTTTATATTGAAAGATGGATAGTTCTATAATTATTATAAACATTTTTCATAACTAGAATTTGCATTTTTAAATTGAATTTTATATATATTCCTATATAAAATTTAAAATGAGATTCTTTTTATTTGAATTTATTTATTTCATTTATCATTAGCATAATAATTATTATATTTAAAAACAACACAAAATACTGTATAGTAATTAAAATATTAATAAGACAAGCAACATTAATCAGAAATAGAGTTAAATATTTTTATAAAATTAATGATTAAAATGCTTTCCAAGTTAACATAAACTAATTCTAAAGAGAATTAATCTTAAAATATTATTTGTAATGCAAGTAAACCGAATTGATTTCATCTTTCCTTTTTTGACTCTGTGAATAGTTAGTTATTTTAGATAATAAATTAAATAAATTTGTTTTGTTTGTTAATATAATTTTATAATTTTTAATATAGAAACTAGGTGCTAGCAATATGCATCATTCGATAATATTTTTAACATTAATGAATAATGGGAGGGTTTTTCCCTATGTTCATAACAATTTTATACTAGTCTTATATAGAAGAAATAAAAATTAATGACTAAAATTAATCACAGTCACTTAATAAATTGTGGAAAGATGTTCACTTCTATAAAAACTGTACATAATATTATACATTAATATCGGGAATTTTTTATTTTTATTTTGCTCAGTATTTAACAACAAAGGGAAAAATTAATTCAACCAAAATCTAAAATTTTCTCTTAAAAACATTTTATTTTCCTGTCCTCATTTTAAGAATGATTGATTTGTTACTAGTCGCAATTTATCATGACTATTAATATATTATAAATGATTTCAAAGATTCAGATAACTGATATCGAACTTCTATACCGATTAATTTTTCTTATAAATTCATAACTTCAAAGCAAAAAATATTGTGAATAAATGAAATGGAAACATTCCTTTCCGTTTCATTTATTCGCGATGTAAATAAATGGGATAACAGTTTCAGATATCTATTTTCAATATCAAAAAGAATATATTCTTTGGCGGGTTTTTCTTTACATAATTAATTATAAAATATTAATAGAACGAAAAAATTAAACAAAGTACAATGCCTTCGGACTGAATATGATTATTACAATTTAGAAGCGTCTATTTAAATCAGATATTTTTTTCATATTAAATTATCGATTAAGCAGTCGCTTTTAAACTTAACAAATATATTTTTCTCAGTACTTGGTTTGCTTTTAATATATTAGATATTTTTGTAGTAGATATCATTTATCTTTTAGATTAAAACGGTTTCTTTGAGAAAAATCTTCTATCGACAATATAAAAATACACATTATTAAATACAGTAGAATATATCCCACCAAAAATATAAATGTGAAAAAATGGACCAAGTTCTATTCTACCAGTTTGTTTGAAGAAAAAGAGTAGAGATCTAAAACGGTGCCAAGCTTTATTTTAACCTCAATGTCGAAAAATGACATTTAAATACTGAAATAAATTCAATACAGTGTCACCTTTCAGGCTTTTTACTTGGCAAGTTTTTGAGTTATATTAAGCTATTACACAACTATTATAGATATTAAAACTTGCCAAGTAAAAGCCTGAAGAGGTGATACTGCATTGAATTTATTTCAGTATTTAAATGTCATTTTTCGACATTTGGAGTTGGAATGAAACTTGACACCGTTTTAGATCTCTACTCTTTCGGTGGCTAAACAAACTAGTAGAATAGAACTTGGCCCATTTTTTCACATTTATGTTTTTGGTGGGATATCAGTATTTTTTGCTAAGTTGTTATATTGAATAAATACACTAAATAAATAATAATCTGAGATAGAGAACTTAGCTATTTTTCTCATTTACGTTTTTGGTGAAATATCAATACTTGTTAAGTTATTATATTAAACAAACACGCTAAATAAATAATAATCTAAGATTGCTAAATAACTTAATAAAATTGTAAAACTGGTCTACATCGTGATATCGAAACTTACCACGACGTAGACTAGTTTCGATACCGCGATATAGAATCCGACTAACACCAATTTTTATTTTAATTAAAGATTCGAATTAGTTGAATTCTACATCGTGATCTGATTGAACGTAATCATATATAATCATAAAAAAAAAAAAAATGCTATATAGGCAACGCCGGACTACCAAATGCGACGCGCTCGATCGCTTCGGATGAAGTAAATAAGTCACAAAAATAATTGAAAAATTGGTATTTTCAAAATTTTTCCTTTACCTGTATCTAAAACGTATACTTGTGCTAAATTTCAAATCTCTATGTCAACGGGAAGTACACTATAATTTTTATGAATGAGTCAATGCCTAAATTTGCCATTTTCTGGAGCATCTATCTCTTAGACTCTTCGAGATTAAAGCTAGAAATTTTTATAAGGCCATAAAGAAATAAAGCTTAACAACGTGTACAATTTTCATGATACTAGGTTAATCGGGAGCGAAGTTATGGATATGGCAAATATGACTTAAGTTGGTTCGTGTGCGCCGGGCCAAATTCCCGGCGCACTGCCGTGCATCTTAATTAATTCTGATTGATACTAAATTCCGTAGTTCATCAAAGTCAATTGGATGATTCAGTATCTGAGGAGGAAGAGAAGATTGAAAAATTTTTTGCCCTACTTCTTTTGCTATTTTCAAATTTCTTTATTTCTTTTATTAATTTCATTAGATACTTCAAATTTCGCATTTTATATATCTTGTTGAAGACTTCTCTCGAATATTAATATTTAATTTGGAACGAAAGTTATAACGAATTGAATTTCGGCTGTATTGATTCATGTAAGAGAGACAATCAATAACTATAGTATTTAAATTAAATTCACTACAATGTTTTTATTTTTTTTTTTATTTTGTAACATTATCCGTAATATATCTGTTAATTTAAAAATAAGAATTTTTTCTGAAATTTTCTGTATGATACTGATAAATTATTTTGAAAAGTATTCTGATAAAATGAAAGATATTAAAGTTTGGTTTTTTAATGGGATTTTTTTATCTTACAAATTTATTATAATTTTGCTATATCAAATTTCACATTTTGTACAAAAGTGTCTGATAATGCATTATACATAATATAATAAAGGAATATTGATATCAGAATCTATAATGATCTAAAGGTTGTCAAAACAAAAATTACATCAAAAGTTAGTTAATTTGCCAGTCGGAAAAATATATATAATAGACTATAATATTTTTAATAATAAGAATATAATATTTAAATCTCCTAATGACGGTATACAAATACACCTTAGTAAATTATTAAGATAATATTCAATATTATATCTAAATATTTTAATAAAACTCAGTATCTTCTTAATAGAGAAATTAGCAACCATACCTTGCTTTTTGTGAAATATTGAAATATCAAATCAAGGAGCAAAATGAAAAGATTTTTCGATTAAAGGACTATGATCGAATCTTAGATCCCATTTCTTATTTAACTAAAAGTATTCTACCTCTACACATTGGAACATTGATTACTATTTTTTGTTGCCAGATGGCTGCATGGAAGAGTATTAGGCAAATCGCTTAAGCTAAGATCAAATCTTTTCCGAATTTTTTAGAATAGTTCCGAATCCATTCTTAACCACTCATCTCATCCTTCAATTTCTGCTTATCCACATGGATCTGGACAATTTATGGTCGGGTGAAACGAAACGAAGGTGGAACGCTTGACTACATAGTCAAGCATTTGTTTATCATCTGAAGGACCTGAGCTTAACACATGAGTCTCATATCCCTGATATTTTGAGGAGAGATCCGAACCCAGCTCATTGAACTCTATTCTTTACCTGATGATCTATCACAATACATGAGAGTATGGCCGGTAGTAAGCACTGGAATTCTCTGTCCCTTAATAATCTCCGATTGGACTAAACTTTCAATTCGAAACAATCTTCTTTTTTAAACTATTAATTTTAATTTTAGTAATAGCTCAAATATAGTATAAATCGATATCACAAAAATCTTATAAAAATAATATTATCATTTAAATATTATACTGTATTAATGAATTTGAAAACAGAATAAAGATCGAATATCTTACGTACTGTACCATTTATTTTTGAGCATATTATACGTTTTATTCTTTTTTTAATAATTTTAAAATAAGAATTTTTATTATATAAAATAAAACTTGATTTATTGGATAGGAATTATCCGCAATTATTCAGTTCATATTTATTTCGAGCAAAAATATTGCGACAATTATTCGAAACAGAAAATTTGAAAAATATATTCATGATATCGAAATTTTCATAATAAACGAATTTTGTAATCGAATAATACTCCCGTATGTGTTGATTTTCGAATATGCTTAAATTTATCAAAAACATTTAACTTATATATTTAAATTATATCAATTCAGTATTTATTCAATGACAATTAAAATTTTTTTTATTTTCGAACAACAATAGCATTCAATAATGATGACTCAAAGAAACATTATTTCAATGATTCCTAATAAATGTTCTATCAGTTTTTAGATGCATTTCTAGAAGGTAAATTGTTTGTTTGCTGAATGCATACTATTTATTTTCTTTTTTTTTTAACGAGCTGATTTATAGTTTACCAGTAATTTTCATTTTATTTTTCCAGATAATAATTTTTTTGCTAATGCTTCCGCCAGTTTTTTACCACTTTGATGAAACCAAATTTCCATCGATGTAAGATACTGAATTTATATCATTTTAAATATGTAAGTTGATGTTTTGATAAATTTAAGCATGTTCGAAAATCAACACATATGGAAGTATTAGTCCTTATCTTTTGAAAAAAAAAAATGTTCTTAATTTTTTTTGACTAGGGAACTTTTATTTATCGCAATAATTTTTCTAATTTTGAATTAGAAATAAAAATTTATCGAATATTTCTATAGTTCAGATAAGACCGTATTTAGTTTCTAAATTTAAACTGAAATATTTGAATTTTAAAGTTGTTATATTTGAAAATTTCCAATACATTATATTTAACGGATTAAGTAGATTTTTTTTTAAAGATTTGTATTTAAATATAGTATGAAAAAAGAACAAGCATAGAAAATTCTTGTTTTAACAGTTTTCTATTCGATAAATAATGGAGTACTTAGAGTTAATTTTTTTATTGGAAATACCCCACTAAAAAATAATATATAGCTAGATGAAATAAAAAATTTGGCATTTTCTATTCATCTCTATTCTGATATTAAATATTCCGTGGAAAATGACATCACATCTGTTTAGATAAAACATATTTATATTTATATTATATTTATATTTACTGTATTTATATTATATATCGACAACAATGTTGAAAATTTCAATAATAATTCGTTTATTTCACAATAATAGAATTTATTAAGAATGAAAATACTTTAAAGAAAAAGGACTGAAAATTATTTTCCAAGAAATAAAAATTTTAGTAAGTAATATGATTTATCAATGTTTATCAATTCCTGTAACATTTCAGTATTATTTCGTTTTATTACGATCTTTCTATCTTATTTGTTAGTTGAGTAATTTATACTGACAAATATATATATAAGATATTTATGGGCTATTTTATAGCATATCGTGAACTATCCAATATCTATGACGAGTTAGCTAGAGAATTAAAGGATGATGATTAACAAGCCGTATCCAGATTTTCCTGAAAAATTTTAAAGTATGGGATCTGAAAGTTTAATACATTTTCATGCAGTCATTAGTATCATTGAATTTGGTATTTCATTATTTCAGTATTTAAATATCAAAGGTAATAAAAATTTAGGTTATCCAAACGGCAAGATATATTAAGCTGATATTTTCGAAGAAAGTTCGGTCAAATTCGAGTGCTATATCCTTTTTAGTTATAGTTTTAAATTTGTTATTAATTTTTATATTATATAACATAATAATTATTTGTAAAAGTATTTTATATATAACTTTTGGATAAGTATTTTAAAGTATAAGGGCCGTCACTCTAGCTTTCCCTATCTGAAGTAAGAAGAAATCCTTAATTTAGATTTTAATGTAAGGGATCGGCTCGTAGTTTAATTATTATAAGGGTCGTCGGTTCGACTCGTAGTTTAATGAATTATAAGGGCCGACTGCCCTAGCTATTCCTATATGAAGAAAGAAGAAATTCTAGTTAGACATTATTGTAAGGGGACGGCTCATAGTTTAATTATAATAGGAATTGTTAGTTCGACTTATAATTCAAGTCGGCCGGATGGCGCGTGGTAAAGCCCTTGCTTGCCACCTGAAGGATCCGGGTTCAATC
>WUQG02018542.1:0-11529 GCA_011317285.2 Androctonus mauritanicus | reverse complement strand
CGACTGATTTCTAATAGAGAAAGAAACAAACAAAGTAGGGAATGTTCGAGAAGGCACATATTTCAAAAGAAAAACATATCTATACGGGAAAGATTTTCAGAATCCATTGAAGAAAATCCTGAATGTCATCTAACATAATTATTTGCCCGGGCAACGCCGGGTACGGGTCTGCTAGTATATATATATGAGCACTAGATTATGTAATAATCAACTGGAACTTTTCTAGCCAATATATTTCATAATAAATACTTATTTTTTAAACAAGTATTTTTGTGAATAAATTCCATCATCAGAATATAAATGTTAACAGTTTTAGCGTGAAAATAAAATGCATTATAAAAATATTTGTTTATTAAATAATTCTTGTAAACACTTTTGCTGTGTAAAATTTATTTGTATATGAATCAATCTAGCTTTTTAAATGGCAAAAAATAATAATATATAATAAATGTCTTAAGTACAAAGGCATTATTATTTTTCAAGAGATAATGAAGTTCTGTATTGTCCTGAATAAGGATGATCTCAGAGACTACACTGCAATGGAGAAATTGTCACTTTAACAATGGTTGCATTTTAATTATTTGATTTAACAATGTTTCATTCAGCATCACTGATTAGTGTGTTTAAAATATTTTAGCATCAAAGTTTTTTTCTACTTCTATTACTTAACTCTTTTATAAATAATTTTTTTGTTTTTTAAAATGTATGCATAGAATTATAATCTATAACTTTGACTGTAACAGAAGACTTGTATATGATAACTAATGTCTTTTTTTATAATAATATAGCATTAATTTTTATATCATTTCATGTCAGATTATATCCATATATATGTCAGTTGTAAGTTACAAATGAAATGTTTGTTTATATACACATTCCAGAAAAGACATCCTATATGATGTTTCTGATATAAAACAGGAATACTTATTAGATATTGCTGAAAAGGTCAATAGAAACCTGAAATATTACTGTTTGCACAATATTAGTTAATAATAAATATTAAATATTCTATATATTGTATTGCTTTTTTATTAATATAATAAAAGAACATTAATATTTATTTTAATTCAGTTAAATATAAAATAATAATTACAATTCAATAATATCTTTATAATTTAAAATGTTTTTATTTCCAGGTGATGTTTTACGGTTACGAACTGTGTTAAAATCTGCACAGCGTAATATTCATAGTTCCTCACAATTGTTTAAGCTTGCACAAGATGCATTCAGAATTTCAGTTCCTCCAGATGGTGGTACAAGGCATCCAACATTATTAGATGCAGCCTTCCAATTAGGATTACAGGTAAAAAGTCTTAATATTTATAATAATAGTAGAGTTAATTTTATATCAAAAAATATAAATAAGTTGTTTTTGTGGTAAGTAACATCTGTTTTTACAAAAAAATCTTTCAAAAGAACATAAATTATTTGTATTGTTGCTAATATAATTTTAAAAAATACAAACTTTTTAAAATTTTTAATGGTTACCATTCTGGTTTCCAAATGATAGCAGAATGGTTTCCAAATGTTCTGAGTCTGTGTCCTCTTTTTTTATAAAAAAATGATACACCCCTCATTTTCATAAATGTCTAATTTTATAAATACTTTCTTCTTACAATTTAATACTACAAAATGATATATCATATTTCATATAAATAAAATTATTATACATAAAAAATATATATTTATTATGATGTAATAATTTTTAATAAAATTAAAAAATCTTATAAAAAAAAACAAAAATAGAATACATGTTTAATACAATATAATATTTAATGCAATGGGTAGGCTTTTTTCAGTACAAATTCTCTCAAATCAGAGTGTCATTGAAGATATCTCTAATTGTAATTCTTTTTCAATCTCTATCACTACTATACTTTAATCACTAAACGAGATCAATATTTTGTCTTTAAAATAGCTACAGCAGAAAGTTTGAGTATGTGCATATATGTATTTATCATCCTATTGCTGATTTATTTTTTTAACATCAATTTGAATTTATCTTTTATTTGTCTCAAAAATGTTTTGTTAATTCTTGCATGCCCCCTTGAAAAGACTATCACTACAAGTGGGCCATGCCCCACAGTTTAGAAAACTCTGCTGTAGCATGATTTAAGAATATGAAATTTAATTTCATATGATTTGAATGACAAGAAATGATCTCTAAAAAAAGTATTTTGTAGATTGAAAAATATTATCACAAAGTAAGATCATAGATCATATTTTGTAAATATGATCTATGATCTTACTGAACTTAATATTAATTTTTTAATTATTTTTCTAAATGTTTGTTCATCAAAACAGTTTATTAAATGTAAATTTTGTAATTGCAATGTTATAAACACATAATTAATAAAAAGCAATAAATAAATCTAAGTAATTCATTTTTAAATAATAATAAAGTAAAAAAAAATATTGTTCACAGCATTTCTTGTATTATCTATTTTATGTGATATCAATATATCAGCATTTATTTTCAATAATAATTCTTATATCAGTTTGCATACATTACTCATAGGCAATTATTATTTTAGATTATATTTAGATTTACTAAACACATACCTCACTTTATAGCATTTTGCTAATATAACACTTTTCAATTATATTCATGTTTTTAATTATAAATTTATAAATTATATTTCAAAAGAAAAATTATCTGCAACACAAAATAATATTTAGAAAGTTAAAAGATGGGTTCAATGGATCAGGCTCAAATTCCTTCTGAAAAACTGAAGTATGAAATCCAGAATTAACCCAGAATCTCCAAAATTATAAGCAAATGCTTTACTTTTCAGCTATCTGATTGAAATTAGGCCTCTAGCACTGTTATGCAGCTTAAAATATATATACATTAATAAATGATGATGTATACAAGTTTTAGGCTTTTACATGCACTAGTAAATGAAAAAAAGGCTATAATTTTCATTACAGCAGTGATCTGGAATATAACTACTGTATTGAAAAGTGTGCCTATATATTAATTTAGAACATTTTATAGTGATTTATAAAATAATTTTTGTAAACTCTGGCTTATTATTAAATCAGTGAAATATTAATAAAACCAAAACAATGAAATCATTTTTACAATACATGCAAGTGTAAAAAGCAAGTTATGTTAAATTTTGATTTTAAGCGACATATCCAAATACAAGTAAACTTTGATTTACAATAATGCTGTAAACAATATTTCTTGTAATACCTTGGTTACAAGAAATGCCATAAACAATATTTTTTATAATCATAAATTAACAACTTCTGCTATTTTTAGGAATACAAGGAATCACAAGCACTTTAAGCAAGAAAAATACATTATTTTATTATTAGATATATAGTACATATACTAAATAACTTCTGGTGCAAAGTCATGAATTCTGCAAATGGGAATAACAATAATAAATGCTTAAACCTAACGGTTAATGCGACTCTGCAAAATCCAGAGTTCTGTCTGAGCTCAGGTCTTTTATTAGTTTCTAACAAATAACTGTATTCAAAATAAATAATGAACTAAGTAACGTCTAACCGGCAAAGTAGAAAACCGGATAAACGTATAAGTATAAAAGTACCAAACATGTGTTAGTACTAAACTGACAAAAACTATGTTAGAAACATACAACTAATAAATTGAATAAATTCTCAAAACAAGTTAAATAATAAAAAATATAAAATTTATTAGATTCAGAAACTACTTACAAAATGTAAGCGAAATTTTAAAAAAGCAAATTCAAACAATCAACATAACTCAAATATTCCAAAATCCAACAACAAATAAATCTTAAGAGTATTTAACTCCTAATACCTCCATAACCGATACAACCTTTAAACCACTGTAGATCTTTTACAAGAATTCCACAATGATGTCACTCTAGCAATTTAACTTTGAAATCAACACCTCTCTGAGCTATCGGATTCGTAGGCTTTTATACTAGGTGACGTACAATCCCACATTTGCTTCATTTACATAATGTCATGTAACAAGTTTTAAATTTAGATTAGTTTACAGGAATAAATCAGTTCATGTCATCCTCTTTACAGTTAAATCATAATATCGAACATAACATCGATAAAAGATCATTCTTATATTCTTATATCGGATCAGTGGTAAAATTATTTAGATGAGATGATGTCACACACTGAGGAAGCTCGTTCGGAAGACGAAAGTCCGTTTTGTAACACATAATTATCAAATATTGAGACTGAGAACATGGAAGTAAGTTAACTCTTAAACAAAAATATAATATGTTAAACAATAATGAATATAACAATAAAATAATGAGAGCATTAATGAAATAATAAGTAGGATAGGTCAGAGTTAACCTCTTCACATATTTAAAAATAGTTACTAATCTGAGGCTTTTTGGTTATGTTAAGACATACAAAACATTATAAACACTCAGCCAATTATTGAAAAAAATACATTCTCCCACATACTATTTTAAGAAGAAATTAACCAAGTGGTGCCTAAGAAGACTCAGAAATTATGAATATACTATATCCTCTCCTGAAGAATTTCTTAGCAAGATTTGCCACATTGATTCTCTATCTAATGAAAATTTGTCTTGATTTTTAACAACTTATATCCTCTTCCCACCTAAGTTACTTTCAATCTGCCTGACATTTTACAAGTTTCTTTTTGAGAATATCTCCAATGCTTCTTCTGTTGCAATAATACTAAGGCAAATTGCAACTATACTTTTGTTATGGTTTGTTTTTTGTTTTTGAAGGCCAGTACTATAAACAAATGGAAGGCCTTCCTATTAGAGCCCCATGGAAGTAGTCCTTGTCGAAATTCTTTTATGTTGTATAGAATCTGTTATTCTATATAAATATCAGTCTTATATCTTTACATATTAAACGTATGTGGATGATATGTTTATCACTTTGAAGGATGATGTTAATATTGATAGTTTGATTCGAGATCTTTCAGCTACTACTATGGACCTATCTCTATCCTTGGAAGAAAATTTTCAGAAGAATGCATTTCCTTGATGTGAAATTGCATATAATGGAAGATGAATGCATTACCTCTATCTACAGAAAACCAACTTATAGTTGTAAATTATTCCAGCTTGATCTTTAGATTTAAAATGTTATAAGCAATTACTTACTTTAAACAGATCTTAACTCAATGTGCCTTGCAATTAGATAGAGATTTAGAGTTCTTAACTGTAATAGAAAACAGTGTTAACATGGCTATTCAACTAATTTTATGAACAAACTTTATAGTAAAGTAAAGAATGAATTCCTTAATCGTAACCAAGACCTCTATAACAGACATTTTTCTAATCAATCCATATGTTAGTTACTTCTAAGTCTATGCCAGTCTAATACTGTTATGAAGCTAGCAGCAAAACTGAATATTAAGTTAGCCCCCAAGAGAAACTTGTCTCTCTGTGATTTGTTAAGAAACAATAAGGATTTTTATGATATAAGTGCACAAACAGATGTATATGTAGTCCATTAGAAATTTTAGTGGAGTTACATATACCATGAAGTTCCAATTGTGTGTTTATCATGTTTATGTTTGATTTAGCTTTGTTGTTACTCTATTTTTGGAAGTTATTTTCCAGATTTAGCTTTGTCGTTACTCTATTTTTTGGAAGTTATTTTGGCCAGGCCGGATTCTGGAATCTTGCAGAATTGTGAAATTGTTAGCTATTCTTAGATTTATTTATAATTTTAGATATTGCAACTTTACAAAATTAAAAGTGTTTTATTATATAATTTAAGTCATTACTTCCAATGAATATGCCTAACCTAAAAATAGAATGTACATCATCATATTAATATATTCAAATCCAATTTATTTAATAATAATTTACTAAACCTTTACATGTTATCTAAGTTTTTGATTATCCCCTCAATCCACATTACTTAGGGTTATTGAGACTTTACTGTATATAATTTATTTTTTAAATTGAATTATGTTGAATATTCTGTTTCATATTCTATACAATGGAAAATACAAAAAACTGAAAGTACTAAGAATATAGACATTCTGCCTTTTTGTAATAAAAGTCAAAACAGTCTAGCTCTAGGCAGAAAAATACTTTATTATAATTAAAGAAATGTTTTTGACCAAAATCAATTTGTCCACATCAGGTTACAGAAATGAAGTATCAAGCAACCATTATAATGAAATCTGTCACAATTCCCCAGATAGTTTATTTAAAATCACATTAGATTACAGAAACTATTAGAGAAATGTGAAAAATTTCTGATTTGTTAATCACTATCAGTTATGATAGTTAAGGAGGATCATGTTGTTTGTATAAATCAGAATATAAATTTTTTTACACTTGCTCACAGTAATTAACAAATCATGAATCTTTTCATATTTTTCTAACTGTTTTTATAACCTAATATGATTGTAAATAAATAACCTGTAGAATTGTCTCAGATCTCATTGTAACAGTTGCTTGATATTTCATTTCTGTAAACTGAGGTAGAATCAATTATTCTACCTCAGCTTACAGAAGTTGTGTAGTACATTATATTATATTAAATTATGTATTGTATTTAATTTATTTGTTATAGGTTTATTTATGTTTGAACTGTGAAAACACTAAGAAGTATTCTGGTTCTAAATTTCCAAAATTTCCAGTTTCTTTAGCATCTCTGCCAAAAGTCTATTTTTTCCCAAGTTCACTTAAAAAAAAGAAGAATGTTAATAGATTAAGTAATGGACTTACTCTGAATTTAGAAAGGTAAATAAACTTTTAAATATCATAAATATTCTGAAAAAATTATTTTATTTGATATTTTATTAATGTTTTTTATAGTTTTTCTATAATAAAATCAATTTTTCTAGTTTTCTAGTTTAGAAATAATTTATTAATTAATATATGTCATATTAATATTTAATAAATTAGTTTTACTAATCTAGAAAAGATCTCAAGCATAAGAGTCAATTTAGTCTCTTATTTTAAGATTCAAAGAGTCTCTAGAAAAGATCATTGCTTATTCCAAACCAAATTAGATGTTAGATTTTATTAAAAAATGTTATTGAATTTATTTAATTATTGTGAATAATTTATTTAAATTGATAAATAGTAAAAATTTTGTAGTTTTATAACCTTTGAGTGTAATTATATTGTTTTTATAAATTTAATAAAACCTTCTTACAATAAATAAATAAATGATTTTTAATATTATAATAAGTATATAAATGAATAATAACAAGTAATGATTTATTGCTAACAAACTTTGCTAATTTAATTGGCAATCATATTCATATGCAGCTGCTCTAGCTGATTAGATTGGCCCATATTTATATAGTGAGCATAAAAAAAAACATTAATACTATCACTAGTTAGTAGGCAATAACATTTCACAGTTATTTAATTTGTGTAATATTTTTGGTTCACCCATTTTCCAAAATTAGAAAACAAGGAAATAAATTAGGAAAAATTTAACACAACATTTTAACTTAATAACAGACAATAATATTCATATAGTAAACATTGAAATAATATAATAATTAAGACTTAAGTTAATAAAAATATAATTTTAAAATCCTAAGGCCAAGCATACAAATATAACATTATGAATTTGATTTTTTGAAAACATTCTATAACTTTATAATATGGTGAAGATGAGTATACTGAAAACATTACATGAATTAAATAAATTATGAAATGTTATTGCCTACTAACTAGTACTAGTATTGATATGTTTTCAGTTAATTAGAGAAAATAAACAGTAATCACCAGTTGTATATTGAAGCTGAGCCAATTTATAAAGATGGATATAATGCAATTATGAAGCAACTTTTAAGAAGAAATGCAAAATGTCAGAAACCCTATTATTTCATAAAGAATGTAAATTAAATAAAATCCTACCATTGTTGATATATAGAATTCAACTGCCAATTAAATTGACAAAAGTCCTAGAGAATACTAAGTGTATATGTCTAGTACAGCAATATCAGAAGTGAAAAGGAGATTTTACACATTCAATAACAAATTGAACTTAATAAAGATTGAACTGCTAAATAATCATTTCTATTTCCACTTCAATTCTTGAAAGAATTGAAGTGGAAATGGAAATGTTAACCCAGCAAATTAGAAAGAAATATATTAGAAAATTAAAATGGATAAAAAAAAAAACAAATAAGAAATGTTACAAAAGCTAAGGTCTCAGTAGGAGATGATGTAATATGCATAGAAAATATAGAACTACCTCCATATGCCAAAGATCTGATACAAAATGGACCTTCTTGTGCACTACTATTGAAGAATAATATCATAGATGATATATATATGTTTAAAATACTATTAGAAGGTATAGAACCAAATATAAAGAAAAAGTTGAGATGGAAGTACCATGAAAAAATCCAGAAGGCAAAGAATAGAAAAGAAAAGATTATAGAAAAAAGTCTTTATGAGTTAATAGAATGCTTCAATGGTTAGAACAGGGGTTACCAAACTTTTTCGTACGCAGGCCAAATTTCCGAAGTATTTTAAAAAAGTCTGGGTTTGGGGGCCGCATACTATATATCAAAATGGGTAAGACAAATTATTACTACATTTTTATAAAAAAATAAAATAACTACATTTTTATAATATTTTTATTGTGTAGGTACCTTTATTAATAATACAAGTATGCAATTAATTTTTACTAATACAATTTTTTTAGTACAATACAATAATATATTTCTTTGATTTTTAAACATTTTAAACAAAATTACCATTTTCTTACAAATTACGACTTTATATTATACTCGAGTGGGACTTTGAAAACTACTTCTTATCTGATCATATATTCTTCATACTGGGCTCAAAAGATGTTATGTTAATTTGAAATATCAACAACAAATGACTATCAGGTATTCTTTATCTTAATTTTGATTTATTTAAATGCAAAATTGAAAATGTTTTTTCATAAATATATGCACTTCCGAATAACGAAGCCATTCGATATGCATGTTTAATAACTCGGGATGTTCGTCTTCTACTGACAGCTTTTTATAAAACTCATCAAGGCTATTATCACCATAAAATCTTTCTATCCCACTATTCTCTTATAAATTAATCAACTTGAGTTGCAAATTTAATGGTGCAGTTTCAGGATTAAAAGAAAATGGATCTTCAAATATAGATAATTCTTTCTCCTAATTTTTAAAATCTAAGGAACACCTATCAAATTCATCTAACAACCTTTGAAATGTATTACTATACTTTTCTGAAAATTGTATTGATTTGGGCCAGCAATAGTTCGCGTGCCATATGAAACGGTCTCATGGGCCGCAAATGGCCCACAGGCCGCACTTTGGTAACCCCTGGGTTAGAAGAAGACTTAATAGTATCTCAAGAAGATAAATATAAAAAATTAAAAGAAGATAAATCTAAAAAATTAGCAATAATAAAGAGAGAGAAATACAACAAATTTCTAAATATATTCAAGGTTCTGGTGCTGAATTGCTAGCAGATATTGACAAGAAAGCTAGTCAGAAAGTGATCATTATTTCTAAAGCAAACAACTTCCCAGATTTCTTCAAGGTTAACAAGGTAAATAAATCAGCTTGCCCTAAGTTTTTTCCTGTATAAAGATTCATAAAGATTTAGTTGAGCTAGACCTATTGTTGGAAAAAAACATTCCTCTCTTTATTCTCTAGAGAAGGCATTAGCCCATTGTTGCCTCCAGAAGCTAAAAAACTATTCCTACACTATTAATTCAATGGAAGAATTCTTGAAGGATTGCAAAACTTGTATAGCAACAAGGAGATTTTTTGATTACACTAGATTTCCAGAGTCTATTTTCATTTGTAAAAGTGCTTCCTACATGTCTAACACTATCTCATTTTTTATTGCAAAATTTATCAGAAGTTACAGAGATAAATGCTATATTAAGAGAACTTATATGATATGTTACTCTTCCCACTATACATTCAAGAAAAAATTCTGTAATCAGAAGGAAGCAGTCCTCATAGGTAATCTGATTGTTGTAGTAATTGCCAAGTTAGTGATCAGAAGTATAGAGGATGATAGTCTGTTGAATAATTTTGCATCAAACTATAAATATTATAAAAGATACATTGATGATATATTCATAATTTAGAGACAAAAAGATAGGATGCAAGATTTTGAAATAATGTTCACTATCTACATGGATCAAAATGATATTTTTATTCTTAAAAATGGATTAAAAAGATAGAGAATCTGTACACTTCTTGGTTGTTTTGAAATGAAATTAAATTTTTACAATATAGCAGTATACCAAAAACTGACAGCTAGTAGGATAATGATTCCATATTGGTATTAAAATGTTGTTGCTTGCTTATAGTGCTGTTATAAACTGTGGTGTTGTTTAATAGCAAGTGGTTTTTTTCTGCTTTTGATTCCATATTGGTTTAATGATCCCATATTCGATAAGAGAACAGCCATTTATGCATAATTTAGTAGGTGTAGAACCTACTGTAACATTACAGAAAAGCAAAAGACAGGCCATTTGTGAATTAGAGAGAAAACATAGGTAAGTTGAAAAATTCATGAAATTTATACATGATAAAGTTAACAGGTATATGAAGAAACAAAGTAATGATACACTCTTAATATATGATACTCCTGCAGAAAGATGAATAGCAAGAAATAATGATCAGTTCATTAAACTTCCATACATCAAGGTATAAAACAGTAAACGATATAATTAAGAAATAGTGAAAGAACATTTATTTGAAAAGGGCACTAACAGTCTTTAATATATTAAGAAATAAGAAAGTTAAAATAGAAGAAACTCGAAGAACAAGGCCTGCCAAGCACCCATAGATAACTGAAACAAAAGAAAGAAAAGGTATACATAGGGGTAATGAAACAGTACTTGAAGATCAGATGGAAAGAGAATGAAAGAGATATTATGGAAAGAAATTTGAACATGTCATTGCCAAAAAGGTTTTATGAAAACAATATATGTATTAAATTTGATGAAACAAAAATAATTAAAGTACCCAAAATATTAAAGAAAGAGAAATGTTGGAGATTTTATAAAAAGTAAGAGAATCTAATAAAAGGTACAGTTGGAGAACATCTCTGCAGTTTCGGTGTATGCAATAAATAATTTATAGCAACATACACAAATGAATGTTTGCTTGCTATAGCTAATTAGGACTGTAGATGTTTTATTTACTTAAATTTTAAAATATCTTCTTGTGTTATAATGTAATGTATACTTATTGTTTCTCCAATACCAGTATGTATAATAAGAAATTTGTAGTATTATATAGAAAAGTATGCTTGATATTAGAAATTAGGATCTTCAAATTAAATTAATATTAAATTAAGGATTATGTTGTTTAATGCTCTTAATTATTTTATATTATTTTAATGTTTTCTATATATATATATAATTATTATTTGTTATTAACATTTTTATATGTTTTTTTCAAAACAAGTTTCCTAATACTATTCAATTTGATTTTTCAATAATGTTCTATACTTAGTAATGTATTGAAGATGTTACAAAAAATATTAAACTCAGGTCAGGTTAAAAAGTTTTAACACATATTTATGAATTACAAAATCCTGCCTTGATCGT
>WUQG02018531.1:0-11530 GCA_011317285.2 Androctonus mauritanicus | reverse complement strand
AGTGTTGATGATGATTGCTAAGTACTACGCCAATGAACTTTTTTAATGATTAACCTACTGCTGTCAGTGCTTAGATTTCAACTATAATATATTTTACCATTACTTTTACTACTTTTTCATCAGATTGATTCATCTACATTGGTTATATTAGGATAATCATATTATATGTATAGTAAAAGTTGGAAATGAGAATTCTTCAGAACCTAATTTTTTTATGTTTCCTACTTTTGTGCTGCTATTATTTCGACTAATTTTTTCTAAATTTTTTAATATGAACTATTTACTTATAAGTAAAAAATGGGACAAATCCGGGACATTTTTTTCAAGCCAGGACAAGGACTCAAAAACCGAGACGGTCCCGGCTAATCCGGGAATCTGGTCACTTTATGTTTAATAATGTTTACCTCTTAGTAAAGTTAGTAAATTTTCTTTAGAATTCTATCACAAAAATATTGTATTCAATTTCGACATTCTTCTGTTCATAGATATAGCACTTAATGTGTTATATCTACAACACACGCAACTTCACATTTTGATACTGTACTTTTGGTTTCACAGTCATATCAAAAACGATTTTTTCTAGATTTTCTTTTTAATTTCCATATACAATAATTATTTATTTTAGTATTATATTTATTTTTTATATTTTAAAATTATATTTGGTATTATTCATTCTGCAAAGATAACAACATACACTTAATTGAAGTTGCTTTTATTTTGTTCTCTTTTGAGTCTTTCTGCTTAAATGATTTGAAGGTATTCTGTGAGAATAATGATTTAACTCTTTGACAACTACAACGTATTAGATAAGATTAATGATTTAATTATTTGACAACTGCACTTGTGAAATTTCGATAGTTATCTAATTTCAGTCTTCGATTTTTCAGTACAAGTTTCTGTGTCGATTTTCAGATTTGTCAGCTACACAATTTTAAAACTGGACATAAAATTTTCTAATCAGCTTAATTGAAAATATTGGAAAAATCACAAACCTTAACATCTGTCACATATATATCGGGGCAAGATGGAAATCGGGGAAAGTAGCTTATTTTTCTGTAGTTCGTTAGTATTTAAACAGGTGTCGGTAGAAAGTGATTTATTATAACCTCCTATAAGCCCACCAAAAGATGATGATTATTATCAGATTATCAATTATTCGCATTGGAAATCGGAAAATTCTCAGTGAGTGTTGGAATTTTCATCAAAAATTATGCAGTCAGTTTTTGAAGTATTATTATTAATCATAATGATATCAGCATAGTAAAAATTAACATATTTAATGTGTAGTGGATACTTTAAAGAATACTTTGCTTTCGATGTTGTTCTAATTTAGCCATTTTAAGTTACGTGATTAAAGGTTGCATGTCAGCCTGATCAATGGGAAGAATGGCAATTTTTCTTTCAGGATTAAATGCCGAATTTACAATTTTGTATTGATAATTTGTTTTCATAAATTAAATGTTAAGAACATATTTTAGGACCCAAGCAGAGATTTTTGGTTCGAAGAAAGTTTAAAACTTCTAGCATAACATAAACAGAGGAGGTATGAATTGCTTCAATGCTTCACAGATATATGGTAAGCACATACCTATCTTATAGGACGTTAAAAAGGAGATTATAGAAAAATGACGATGAAAAATATGCCATGGGCCCACACGGTAAATAATTCATTATGTGTTTAATGCTAATTGTATATGAAGGGCTTAGAAAAAACTGTTAAATTCTTTTTTATTAAATATTTGGGAAAGCTTATTTTATATAGACGACTCTTATAGCTTTCTTAAATAAAAGATATTATCCTATATTAATTCTTGATTTTCGTGATATGAAGCCACATTAAAGATAACAGAGCGTTTGAACAAAGAGCCCACCAGCCGCATACTTGGCTACCGTGGGTAAAATACAATACCTAAATTCTGATTTTATTTAATTCTTCTAATTTTATAGAATTTAATACTTTATTCTATTAAAATATACATAATATAGTGAACAAGAAGTTTATTGGATGAGTAAAGAATTCATTTTTGCTATTTATTAAAGTGAATATCATTAAAAACTGCAGTTGCATCTTATCCCGAATATTCGGGGTAAGATGACTATTTGTAACTTTTCAAAAAATATATATAAATCATGATCCGATTGTTATTCCAAAATTTTTGAGTGAGTCATATATGCAAAACTCTTGTAAGTTTCAGTACAAAAAACATGAAAATATTCAAATTTAATACGAGTATTAGGGTCAGAACGAAAAAGTTGGTCAACTTCCCCCGATTCAAGATAAGTTTTCACTTGAAATATCAAGTGATTATTATTAATTAATGACAAGAAAATGTACTAATTTCAAATGATATTCAGAATTATTGGAGTAATAAAAATGGAAGAATATATTAAGTATAAACAGAATAAAGAGAGAAAAACATCCTTACTGAAAGCATCATTGATAAAACATGGAATGGGTGAATTTATACGCAGAATATGTTCTTATCGATATGTTTGTTTTAAACAGGATATATTTCTATTTAAAGATGACATAAACACAGAATATATTCCTTTAAATAGGAGTTTATTCTGGAATCTCGTACAACGCGAGGGATACGTTTCGCGTTACACGAGTCACGCATTATCAGACAATTTTATGCAAATTTAAAATTGTCTCCGTGTTTCAGCACCGATCGCATGTTGCTAATGAGATGTCGTTAGTTTCAAATATGATGTTCTTATGTGCAGAATATTAATTAACTTGTTTTAAAGAAAGTTTCTTTTAATAAAGGAAAAAATAAAATAGAATATAAGAAACTAATTTTTAAAAAAGATATTATATGCAAGTAGACCTCGTATAACACGGAATCCGAAAACGCGGATTCGTATAACACGATGGAAAAGTAGTCATGGAAACGAAATAAACATCGTTTTTGTTTTATTACAATCAACAGGTATTTTAAGTAACGGATAAGTAACGTTTAAAAATTATTTATCCTACGCGTTATACGTGACTGTTTATAGCGTTGTATGTGGGTTAGTTTCAAATATGATTGTCTTGTATGCAGGGTGTGAATTTTGTTTTAAAGAAAGTTTATTTTAATTAATAAAGAAAAAAACAAAACAGAATACAAATAATAAATTAAAAAAATATATTATATACAAGTAGACCCCGTATAACACGGACTCTGAAAACACGGATTCGTATAACCCGACCGAAAAGTTGTTAAAATTGTCATAGAAACGAAATCATTTGGTTTTATTACAATCAAAGAATGTTACAAGTAACGGATAAGTAACGTTTAAAAAAAATTATCTTACGCTTTATACGTGACTGTTTATAGCGTTGTACGAGTACTATTCGCAATTTTTTCGTTCGCTAAAGAACAGCTAAAAGTTTTGCTCTATTAAAATTGCTTGTTATATATATATTTTTATATTCATATCTGTTCATGAGATTAGTTCTGATAAATCTTGTTTTTATTCTTAAATTTTTATTTTTTTTTTCATATTTGATATATTGTATAGGCTAATATTTTTGTTAAAATTATATTTCGTTGTTAACATTTTTCTATTTATCATATTTTTCATTTTTATGGCTCCTGATAATAAAATACGTATATATCTTATAGTATTTCCAACTATTCTTTTTTTTTTTTTTTAAAGTAAAAAATATATATATATAATATATAATAAATTAAATTTAGAATCCAATAAAATATACACTGAAACTTCGATATATTTAATATTTTATAAGTCCTATGAAAAATTAATTTTCGAGCTTAATTTAGGCAAGTTTTTCAAATTTTTTATTTATTTTCTCTTAGGAATAAACATATTTTTAGTATTTACAAGTCATATACAATTCTCAGATTAGTAAGTTAATTTATTAAATTTTAAATTAAATCATAACAAAAACTAGAAAATATAAATAATAAAACATGATCGAACTTTTTAAGTTTAAAATGCTATTTTTTAAACTAAACCAGGAAATTTTATTAGTAAAAAAAAATCATATTTTAAATTATTGAAGAATAAATCAAAATTTTATCTATTTATTTGCAATAGATAAAATTTTGATCTTAATCTTCAATAATTCATAGTGAAGTGAATATCCCCAAACTGCATAAAATGATTTTTTCCAAATACTATTGTCTCTATACATAGTGAATATATAGCTATTTAAAACTTCTGCTTGAAATTTTCTATTTCAAGTAGAAGTTTATCAATAAGAAATGATTTATTTTTAATAAAATGGAAAAAAAAAAAACTAGGATGCGAATAAAATTAATACAATAGTATTACAAAAATTTCAAGTAGAAGTTTTATATTTAATTATAAATAGAAAATATTTTCCAATAGAAAGTTCGCATGGATATTTATATTGTTTAGATTTTCATTTAATGCCAAAAAATACAATTTAAAAATCAATTTTTCCTAAAATTCCTATATGGTTCTCTAATATACTTCAAAGGAAAGAATACGTAGGGATTATAGATGATTCTAATTTCTTCAGACAATAATTATTTGGAAACAATCATTTTATGCAGTTTGGGAATATTCACTTCACTACGTACAGAGATGTAGCTTTAATACTTTAATACATACATAACACCCATTAAAAAACCAGTCGGGTGTCCCCCTCAAAATAAAACAATAGACGAATTATACAAATGGAACATCTCTATACTTAGTGAAGTGAATATTCATAAACTGCATAAAATGATTTTTTCTAAATAGCTATATATTCATTATATATAGAAACAATAATGAATATATATATATAGCTATTTGGAATATATAGCTCTATACGTAGTGAATATATAGCTATTTTTTCCAAATAGCTATATATTCACTCTGTATAGAGACAATAGCTATTTGGAAAAAACCATTTTATGCAGTTTGTGAATATTCACTTCACTATGTATAGAGATGTAACTATTTGGAAGATCTCTATACATAGTGAAGTGAATATTCCCAAACTGCATAAAATGATTTTTTCCAAATAGTTATTGTCTGAAGTAACTAGAATCATATATAATCCCTACGTATTCTTTCCTTTGAAGTATATTAGAGAATTATATAGGAATTTTAGAAAATAATTTTTAAATTGTATTTTTGGGCATTAAACGAAAATCTAAGCAATAACATGCGAACTTTCTATTGGAAAAAATATTCTCTTTATAAATTAAATATAAAACTTCTACTTGAAATTTTTGTAATACAATTATATTAATTTCATTCGCACCCTAATTTTCCATTTTATTAAAAATAAATCATTTCTTTTTGATAAACTTCTACTTGAAAGAGGAAATTTCTAGAAGTTCGTTAATAAGAAATGATTTATTTTGAAACAATGAAAATGATGTGAATGAAAGTAAAATAAGTGTATCATAGAAAATTTAATTTTTTAATAAAATTATAATTTAATAACATTAATAGATTTTTTTAATGCACTAGCATAAATTCTACAGTAGTTTATTTATTTATATATACAGTAAACTCCCTCTCCTTTCTCTCTCTCCTAGTTTTCCCGTATAACGCACTCTTCTATAACGCGACGAAAAAATTGCGACTAGTACTCATTCAATGCCATAAATAGCCCCGTATAACGCGTAGAATAAATTTAACATTTGTCATACTTTTTGACTTTTGGATTTAATTTATAAATTTTAAAATTTATTTTTATTAAATTTAATAAAAATTTTAATTTTATCATCCAGAGGTATATAGCCTATTTTCTTCTCAACTTCTCATTTTTATGTTTTTTTTTTTTTTTTTTGTTTCAGTACGCGTAGTTAAAATAGCAAATGCTTTTTATATCTATAATATCCATTAATTGTAATAAAAACCAAACGATGTTTATTTCGTTTCCATGACAACTTTAGTTACTTTTTCATCGGGTTATACGAATCCGCGTTTTCGGGTCCGTGTTATAGGAGTTCTATTTGTATATAATATTTTTTAAAATTTAATTACTTGCATTCTGTTTTGCTTTTTCCTTTATTTAAAAAAATCTTCTTTAAAACACGTTAATTAACACTCTGCACACAATAAAATCATATTTGAAACAAACGCTGGAACTCGGAGACAAGTTTAAACTTGTCTCCGAGTTCCAGCACCGATCGCATATTGCTAATGAGACGTGCGTTAGTTTCAAATATGATTTTATTGTGTGCAGAGTGTTAATTTATTTGTTTTAAAGATTTTTCTTAAAATCGTCTGATAATGTATGTCTCGTATAACACGATTTTCTATAACGTGAAACGTATCCCCCCGCATTGTACTGGAGTCCATTGTATATTCACTACATTCAATTTCCCTACTGTCACATTCATTCTCTCTCTTTTTTTGTAATTTTACACTCTTTTAATTTATAGAATATATCAAGTACTTCCTGTTTACTCCGTTCTTTCCTAATAAAGTTTAATACTGAAAATAAACGATTAAAGCCACCAAATAGTTCTTGGAAGAAACTTTTCGCAAATGTTTATAAAAAGGGGTAATAAAATGTCAAAATTTCCTTTTTCTACTGATTTAGTAGGCTACATAACATTCTAGATAGAGGATGTTTTATGTTAGCAGTTTTTCAAAACTTGTCAAAAAAAACGGATAATGATATAAGTATGTCTAAAAAAGATAATAAAATTATTACAGTAAATGGATACCAAAAGTGAAAAGTTTTATGATATCCCACCAAGTATTGTAAAAAGCATTCATTTGATTGAAAATTATATCGATATTTATATTTAAAAAAAAGAAGACGATAATTCTTTAAAAATATTTCAAAAAATTAAATTAAAAGTTGGCACATTAATTTTGCAAAATTTCTTAAAACAAAACATAATCTCATAAAAATTTTATTCAATTTAATGCATATTTCTTACAAACTTATATCAGATTTTAACTCATTTATTAAATTATTATTAAATAGAAACAATTTTAAATTTTCATTAGTTGAAATGCATTTTCTTAAATATTTTATTGCAATACTATAAAGCAGGGGTGGCCAACTTTTGTGTACATAAGATGTACTTTTTATCTTAAAAATGTGTTCGCGATCGACTTGTTGTCATAGGCGTAGTCTAAGTGGAGAGAGGGAGGTGTGTCCAGGTCTAATGTAGTGTAAACAGAACGCCCTTACTGCCGCCCTAACTAGGGTCCTAAATTAGTGCTCTACTTATCATGTAGTCTAATCCAGTGTTTCTCAACACAACTGATACTGCGGACCAATAAAAATTTTAAGCTTGTATTGCGGACTACACAAAAGTTGCATACCAAATTGAAGAAAGTGCAGTTATTTTTTTAGTAATTCGCGGACTAATTACCTAAAAAGTTCAGACAGTATTATAAAACGACTGTATATTTTTCAGTAAAGCTCGTGCACAAGATGCTCCAGAAGAGGGAGAGGCGAAAAATTTTTCAAAAATCATCCCAAGCAATAGTTTCTGGAGAAACCCTAGGTCTAATTTTCTTTTAGATTTATGCATTGTCATCGATTTTGTACCATAAGCAAGTGTAGGGTTTTCTCAATTGTATACATTATTATTGCCATTAAAAAAAAAAAGAGTAATAACGCATTTAAAGATTGTAAAACTGGTAATAAATATAAAGAAGTTCACGGACCACTAAAAGTTTTCTGCGGACCATCAATGGTCCGCGGACCACCGGTTGAGAAACACTGGTCTAATCGGTTTCTAACAAGTAAGTTAAGACATCGCGAGCGATCGACTAAAATTGGCTTCGCGATCGACTTGTTGGCCACTCCTGCTGTAGAGTGTTTAAAAGATTATATTGTTAAATAAAAATTATTCACTTTATGATTTTCTGTAAACAAACTTCCTACATTAACCAAATCTTCTTTAGCAACACTTTTCTACATTTCTTTATTTTTTCTCTTTTTACCAGTTAAATAATTCGAGTATTACTTAAGCTCTACTTATAAATCATTACATATTTAGGTATTGATGAATCATCTTATTAATACAGTATTGAATATTCGAGTTACAACACATCTTAGAAGTATATAGAGTAAAACCGAGAGAGATGGCCCATCTTTCTTATTTTATTTTTACTGATAAAACTATTAATAATCATAATAAAAAACTTATTATTATTCAAAATAGCTTACACGGAACCATATGCAAAAAATAATGTCAAAAATTATATGAGCAAAATGAAAAAAAAAGTAACATTCATTTTGCTTAATTAATTTTTGACATTACTCTTTGCATATGGTTCCATATAAGTTATTTTGAATAATAAAAGTTTTTGATTATGATTATCAATTATTTTTAGGGGAAATTCCATTCAGTTGTCAGTTGTAGTTTTTGCACTAGATTATAATAAATTTTGATTTTATTTTCAGGTAAGTGGTTCTTTTTGTTTAGTATCGATGAGATGGAAGGAAATGGGAAGAGTGAAACATATTCTGCAATCAATCAGAGTAGTCTTTGAAAACCAACAAAGAGCGCGATTTATGGGAGATGAAGAGATATTTGATGAAAATGCGATTTACATGATGGTTTGCGTTTATTAATTAAAACAAATTTTGAGTATGAGTAATAAATTAATTAATTAATAATCGAGATCGGGTAGATTACAATCGTGGATTGAAGATATCGATGAAGCTGTTGTTGGATTGGAGGGAAGATAATAATCTATAGTGCATAGTGAAAATTTAGGAAGTGATGACCGACAGGAAGTTGATATTAATGATAATAAGATTTACCGATTGATGGATGATTTTGATAATAAAGTTCGGAGAAATAATATTGTCATTTCTGGCCTTGATGAGATAATTGGAGGAAGGCAGTCTGATACGGAAACGTTAGTAAAGAATTTATGTACGGATCATTTGGATATTAAGGATATTGCTATTGAAAATGCTATTAGAATTGGTGTTAAGAATAATAATGACTCCGTATTATTTCGTGTAGTTTTACTACATTTAATTTTAAAAAGCAAGTGAAATATAATGCTAACAAGTAAGAAATAAAAAGATTCAAATATTTTTATTAATGACGATTTTTCTGTTCGACTTCGTAAGGTTAGGATGAGTTAAAATTATAACGTGTATATTTTTGTATTTACAAGAAAATAAGTGGAGTATTATTATGCAAGATTCATCCAGAGTTATGGCTGATTTGGGTAATGATGTTGTAGTTGCTGGTGATTTTAATGCTAGAATTATCGATTATATTGATGAGTATATTTTTATAGCTTAATTTATCAAAGTTTAAAATTCTTTTTAGAAATGGATTAATTCTATCTAAATATGATAAATGGTTTTATAAGGGAATCAGTTGAGGTGGTTAATAAATTGTTATTTGGAGGTTAATTTTAATTTTAGTGGTAAATTTAAAGTGCATTGGTCAGTTGTCACTGTTAAAATTAAATTATTGCATTAATGAAATTAAAAAATTATTTATTAGTGATGGCAGAATTAATAGACTTGGACATTATATGAATTTGTTTTGGACTTTATTGGAATTTAGGTTTCTATATGGTTCTAAAATATGGGATTTGATGAAAATGTTAATTTAGAAATTGCGCATATGACATATATAAAGCAAATTTATAGTTTTGTTCAGGGGTTATCAAACTTTTTCGTACGCGGGCCAAATTTCCGAAGTATTTTTAAAAAGTGTGGGTTTGCGGGCCGCACACTATATTAAAATGGGTAAGACAAATTATTACTATACTGCATTTTTATAACACTTTTATTGAGTAGGTACCTTTATTAATAATACAAGTATGCAATTAATTTTTACCAATACAATTTTTTTAGTACAGTACAATAATATATTTTTTTGATTTTTTAAACATTTCAAACAAAATTACCATTTTCTTACAAGTTACGACTTACTCGAGTGGAACTTTGAAAACTGCTTTTTATCTGATGATATATTCTTCATACTGAGCTCAAAAGATGTTATGTTAATTTGAAGTATCGACAACAAATGACTATCAGTTACTCTTGATCTTAATTTTGATTTATTTAAGTGCAAAATTGAAAATATTTTTTCACAGATATATGCACTTCCGAATAGCCAAGCCATTCGATACGCATGTGTTAATAACTCAGGATATTCGTCTTTTATTGACAGCTTTTTATAAAACTCATCCAGTCTATTATCACGATAAAATCTTTTTATCTCACTGTTCTCTCATAAATTAATCAACTCGAGTTGCAAATTTATGGTGCAGTTTCGGGATTAAAAGAAAATGGATCTTCAAATATAGTTAGTTCTTTCTCATAATTTTTAAAATCTAAGAAACGCCTATCAAATTCATCTAACAATCTTTGAAATGTGTTACTATACTTTTCTGAAAATTTTATTGATTTGGGCCAGCAATAGTTCGGGGCCATATGAAATGGTCTCATGGGCAGCAAATGGCCCGCAGGCTGCACTTTGGTAACCACTGCTCTATAACATCCCCAAATTTCAATTTTATAGATCCTAGGGAAGTACACAAATTCAAATGGACAGACATATAGGGTGATCCAAAAGTAACAAAAAAATAAAAATTTAATAATTTGAAAAAGTATAGATGTAGAATGATGCAGTTTTCACAGAAAAACTGCATCATTCTACATCTATACAAGACATAGAATTATTTTTAATAATGAAAAATTTTATTGCCAGAATAGTTACATTTGCCACTGATAGATGGCACTTCAGTTGTGACAGCAGCATGACCTTGATAAATAGCAGTCAATAGCTTCCTTCTCTCTCTTGCTTAGAGTGGCCCAGATGCAGCTCTACGACTGATACAGCACTACCTATCAGTGGAAAATGTAAACTATTCTGGCATTAAAAAAAAATCCCATGTCTGATTCAAAAGTAACAGAAAAAGTGATTTTGAATTTATTTTCATAATCATCAAATTCATTTCCATTCAAATTTATTTTCATAATCATCAATTCAAAAATTCAAAAGCAAGTTTTGAATTTATTTTCATAAATCAGTTAACATAAAATTAGATATTTAAATTCTTCTAGAAGAATTTTTAAATATCTAGTTTTTATGATAAAATACTATAAACAAAAGAGTAGAATAAAAAATATGGAATATACTGTATTTTAAAATATGTGAATTATTTGGATAGTTTGAATTAAGCTGTTGAATCACAAAGGATATTTTTGGTGGTAGCCAGTTTTACAGCCCACAACAGACTGACTAATACACATGATGGGGTCAAGTGTATTAGTGTCATCATGGAAAATTAAAGGATGGAGTTCAATGGGCTGAGTCCAGATTCTGAAAAATTTTCAGGTCTGGTTCAGTTCAATTTGAAAAACTGGCACTTTTTCAAACTGAACTGTAAACTGGCATTCCCTTACCATATAGCCATCTGACTGACTTAAGCATTTGAAGTAGGTCTTAATCAAAAGCTGGAACTGGTGTTTTAATAATTTAAAAACAGATATGACCTGATTGTTATTCAGAACAATTATTTATTCATAAAAATACTATAGTCCGTTCACGATAAAGAACAAAGCCGACGTACTCCATTCAAAGATGTGTGTGCTTCCACCGACAAAATA
>WUQG02018520.1:0-11530 GCA_011317285.2 Androctonus mauritanicus | reverse complement strand
TAACATTTATTTAATCAAAATTAAATAGTTAAAATGATTTGGAAACATAAACACGGCAATTTATACGTAATCATCCTCTCAGAATATAAAGTCCCTTTTTTATATTCCTACATATACATACATATACTTAAAACTTAAGGTTCTTCGGAGGGCCCTGATTAGATGTCCGGGGCGATCCGCCCCCACGCCTCTTTGGTACGCCACTGAGTACCATAACATAGAGAATAGCTAATATGTCGACTACTGTACAGTACTGTATTTCTATTACTGGAAATTTTGAATCATGTGATTTTTGTAATTATCATAAATTTTCTATCAAACGTTTAATGTACTGTATAAATTCGAGAAAATGAATAAAATTATTTATTTTATTTTCTTTTTATTATATTTTTTATTAACGGATTGTTTATTTTATTTGATAGACGGTATCATTAATTCCTGTTTTCTACAATATAAACTATACGAATATTTTGGATGATTAATCATAATACGAAATTTATTAAGAAAAAAACAAGAATAAAATTTAAAAATAAATATTATGTATTGAGGAGCATAAAAAAGTTTATAAACTAATAAGTTTTTCAATTTAATATCCAGAAACATTAATATTATGCTTTTAGATATGGTTTCGCATGGGGAGCAACAATTGATAGAACTATCGAATATATTACTTATAATTTCTATGGCTAATATTTTAATACTTTCTCTTAAAAATTCTCTACTTCATCAAGAGTAGATATTTCATTTCCACAATAATTCTCTGAAAGTTTCAAATTTATATCTGAAATCGCTTGTAAAGAATTTTTAAATATTCAGACAAATAAATAAATTGAAAATAAGGTAAATAACTAATTTGCTAATAAATATTGCTATATTAAACCAATTTCGTTGAGATAACTAGATTTGACAAATATACCTATGTCGAGATCAAGTGCGCTGGTATCTAAATTTAAGTGTGGAAAAAATATAATGGTGTAACAATAGCCTTTTGATACCAGCAAGCTAACTAAGCTCATAAGAAATTTTCCATATTCTTTACATAATCACTAATCAGTTCTCTTCCAGTTGAGATCAATAGTCATAAAATTGTAAGAATAAAATTTATTTTGCAATTAATGGTCAATTGAATTATAAAAATATATCATTTTACGTGATAAAACTGACAATTAAAAAGTAAGTTAAAATATGAGCATAGAAGCATTTAAATTCCTGCAAATATATATTCTATTTTTCATATCTTTTCCAATAAAATACTTACGTTATGATAATAACTTCCAAATAAATAAATAAATCCTAACCAAAGTAAATGGTAAAATTCAACTGAATACTATAAATACGATAATTAACTTACAAGCAAATTATTTGTCCTTTGGTATATTCAAATGGTTCATTCTTCACTGTACAATTTTCCAAATACCATGATAGCGTATCTTGCATGACTAAATAAAACAATAAATTTTGACTATGAAAATCCGAATTAAATAAACATTGTTTAAAATTATTTTTTCTGTATAATTTATAAAATATCGAATTTAACTGAATATATTATATATTTTATAAATCAAAATTCCATTTATGAATGCTGCAATACATCAAAATTTTATATTTTTATAATATTTTTTATTAAAAATTTTATGAAAATAAATAATAATTTTTGAATATCATACATAAATGACAAATATTGAAAATATATTTGAAAAAATAACTAAAACAAAATTTCTTTCTTCAGAAATCTATTAAATCATTTATTGTAACTAATTCATTAAAAGATTAAAAAATTATTAATCATTTTGTTACTTACACCACCGAATAACATTTTTCACGTCATTATGGTTACAAGCACTAGGAACACAGAGGTCAATACGATATTCGAAAAATTTTTCAAAATACTCTAAATCTGATATTGTAAATATATACTGAAAAATATATAAATTAATAATTAGTGATATTTTAATAAAATTTATTTATCTGCGATTTTTTAATAATATTATTTATTTTTACTATAATAATAATAATAATTACCATAGATATTGAATTAGTTTTATCGAAAATAGGAAAAAAATTCAACAGAAATTAAAAAGCAAAACCAATTTCTTTGAAATTGGTTTTGCTTTTGAACGAAACTTTTTCTTCAGATACATTCAACAAAATCAAACTTTTAAAGGAAAAAAAGTATAATACTGTGTGTAGGATTGTGTGCATAGTTTATTTTAATAAATAAAAATTTTAAAAATTTAGAAAATATCTCATAAATTTTTCGTATTTTAACAACTCTGTATTTGAGCGGAAGAACTCTGTCGACAAATTCTCTTTTATTTTTTATTTTTTTATTGATAAAATATTTTAAAAATTCATATTAATAATATTTTATTAATTAAATATACAATATAAAATCTATTTTTATATTACATTAATTAGGCTTATATTTATGTAATATAAGCTTAATTAACGCATTTGTGCTCATTTATTTGGAAAGATTATGTAAAAATTTACTAAAAAATATATATTCCATATTACAAATGTTTCAGTAATTGTTTAAAGAGGATGATTCAATTTATAAAACTGAGAATTTTAAGAGGAAAAAAAAAATAATTCCAACCATAATCAAAATCTCCAAGAACACAGAACAATTTTTGATAGCGAATTTTTAACAAAGCAAAAGAATAAAAAATAAAAATACATTTAAAAAAATAATCCTTACTAATGAATATCATTAATTCTCTTCTTATCCAATTTAGATTTAACTCTAGTTAAATATAAAAAATAAATTTAAAAATTTATATCTGCACTTACGTTCTTATTTCCCTTGATATCAGCATTGGGAACGATCAATTCTTGACTTTCCTTTGATTTTTTTGCATTAATCAAAATTAAAGGAATATTTTTTATTTTTAGAACGCAATACTTTCCTCGAAACGCAATACTTTCCTCATTCTGGAAAGTAGAAGGTAGCCTTTCATTCTTGGGCACAATTATATTCAAACATTGATCGTAATTCCCTAATAGCCAAAATGATAACAGTTGTAAACCCGTAACAGGTCTTCCCATTGAATCCAACACTGAAATAAATAATTTATTAGTTGAAAAAGAAATAATTTTATATTGTATTCATATATTTTTTTATTAAATTAGTAATATTATGAACACTGAGTTGCAATTCTAATGAATAAATGCTTAGATAAATTAAATTAAAAAATTAATTTTAATTAATAAATCAGTTTAAATAAGAGATTTATATACAATTAATTAACAAATAGTTAAATATATAAAATAAAATAAATAATAATGTAACACTGCCATAAAGTAAGCATGATAGTCAAAAATTGGTTTATTTGGGTTATTAAAAAATCTTTATCAACAATTAATGAATATAACTTGTGTAAAAAATATATTATTATTTGGAACCCTTAAAATCATTGGAGAATATTTTATTTTTGTGCGTTAAAAAGAAAAATAAAAAATTAAATAATAAACTGATGATAAAGAGTTTTAGATAAATATGAAGATAAAATAAATTTTTATTTTTTTATTCTTTTTTGGTAAATTAAGTTTAAGCAAACCCGATAATAAAATATGAGGGAAAATTCCTATCACAATTGAAAAATATTTTGTATAAAATTCCGTAGACAAGAATGGTCTTATCAGTTATATATAAATAAATCCATAATATATCAAAAATAATAATAAATTAATAAAATAATAAAATTTTAAATATTTATTAAATATAAATTATTCTTACTTTTCAAACTCCATATTTTAGCCAATTTTAATCCACTGTACAGTTTAATTCCACTAAGTTTGCATGGCACCGAAATATTTACTTCACTGGCCATTTTAATTAAGTATGGATAAACGAAATTGGTGATATTATTTCTAAAATCATTCGCGTATTTTCTTAATATATCCAATTTCGATTCGTATTTCTCATTAAACGAAAAATTGATATATGCAGAAATCTCTTGTAAACCATTCAAATATAAAATAAGTATGAAGTACAAAATTATTTCACTTCTTCCCATTGCAGTATATTATGGAGAATTATTAATTATCTTTAAAGAATTATTAGTTATCTTTATAAGACTATAGCTTCAAATAAGACATACTGACATACAGTTTCTAAACAAAATATTATTAGCGAACGAGGAAACTTTGCGCTTATTGTTAATTTTTTTTTTTTTTTTCATATGAAGGAAAATAAAACGAGAATTAAGTTGTTTAAAATTTTATGAAAGATTAAAATAAAAGAAAAAGAATTTTATAATACATGATAAATATGCTAATAACCATTATAAAAGATATATTTATTAATTTCCGGAACTATAAAAAATATAACATAAATATTAAAAAAATAATTAATCTAATCTTATAATAATATTATTATAACATCTGGCAACAAAGAAAACAAAAAACATTTATTCGTCTGCGTTTAGTTTGATCGTCTGGTGCATTTTGATTATGGATGTTAGGGAACAGAAGCTATGCATTAATTTTAAAGTCCTACTAATCACCCTGTTTTCCAGATATTGTACAGAATAGCTTTTTCTTTTTCCAAAATTAAAATAATATCTCAAAAAAGAAAGTTTGACATTGTAAAAATTATAAAGAAGAAAACGACAAAAATTTTAAGATTTCTAAAAAAATGATTTTAAAATATGTTTTGAAAATCGAGAAAAGAAATGGATAAGATATATAGAAGCAGAAGGCTCTTATTTTAAAGAATATGGTAATTTCATTATATTTATTATTTTGTCTTGATTTCCGAAAGTTAATGAATATACCTTATATATTTAACAATGATTTCAACTAGAATTACATGAATTTTTTAAATTAGATTTGTTAAATATTGTTTGAATCTCAAATCGAAAAAGATGAGAAATCATTATTAAAGTTTATAAATGATAAAACTCAATTAAAGTATAATATCCAATCAAAAATATCTAATACATAGAAAATAATTCAACCACACTATTAAGAAATTAAGATACAGTGTTTGTTACAATTTAGAAGCAGGTATTCGTTGACGCTATTGCTGTATTTTCTTAAATTGTTACCAAAGTGGCCACATATAAATTGTAATAAATATTCTAATTTCTTATATTTAGCTCATTTTTGCATACAGTATTAGATTTTCTGACTATTTATTTTTTAGATTAAAACTGTTTTCTGAGAAAGATATTTTAACAACAATACGTTATTACACTCTTTATTTTTAATCTGATTGAATAGAAATTTTTAAGTAGCATCGAATTAACATAAAAAACATTTATATACCAAATTTTATCGAAATCGTTTGAGCGATGCGATCTATACAAAAGTTCAAAATGAAAAGATTGCCTATTCCTTTCAATTTGGCTCTATTATGTTGAGATTTTCAGAGAGTTTTTAATAACAAACATCCGTCTATATTCCAGATTTGATAAAAATTAGTTAATAAAGTGTCCGTAGAGACGTTTCCAGAGAAAAGATTTATCCTCTTCTATACTTTCATTTTACCCCATTTGGCCAACATTTTTAGGAGACTTTAAATAACCTAGGACTTATATTCCTAATTTGGTCAACTTTATAACGTAATAGAAAGTGGATAATGATAACTAAATGTATCACAAAAATATGCATATAGGTTAATACGTATTCACTGCTATAATTTTAATTGTTTTGATAAATAGACTACACTTTATGCTATAACATTGACAGCATTAGAGATCTTTACTCAGTAACAGATAAATATAACACGAATTAAATAAATAAAATATCATATATATATTTTTAGGACTGTAACAGAAATTATCAGATAATAATTTACGAAAAAATATGAAAATATAAATTTTAAAACAGACTAGGAAAAATCAACGTATTTTCAAAATCATTATATCAGTATTATTTTATTTATCTATTATTGACTTATGCAATAATCATAACAATAATATGCAATTTTATTTCTCATATAAAAGAAAAATCACTAGATCTATAATATACGTAAAAGAAAAATAATGAGGAAAAATGAAAGTTTTTATTGCAATCTTAACTGATAATAATATTTTATTAGGATAGTTTTATAAATGTTTTTTATTAAATTTTTCCACATTTCTTTGAAATATATTATGTCCCGCTCATTATGAGCGGAATTTAAATTTTATTACAACACAGTATTTGGTCTTTCATAAAATAAGAATAACGTAAAATAGAAGTAATAAATATTCCAATCCCAGCAGGATATATAATTAACAAAGATTATGTTAAATTTAGTAATGTGTCATCGATACTGGAAAAACTATTGACGAAAATTTATCAACACAAGTTGATTAAATCCACAAATATCTTTCTAGTAGATTTGTTATTTAAGCTAAAGCTAAATTTAAAAGAATAAATGAACTTAAAGCTTATTACGTTCATTTATTCTTTTAAACTAGATATAAAAATTTATATGATTAAATTAATGGGAAAATCAATAAATAAGTTATATTTAACTGATTTTATTTTTTTATTTATCAGTTTGTATATTATTTTTAAATTCTAATTATTTGTCAGAATACTTCAGATCCAACAAGAAATATTGTATATTTATAAAATTTCAGAAAAATTTTGAAAAATTCAGATAATTATAACTTTATATTTCCTTTAATATACGATTAATTTTCCTTTATCTAGCACTCTATCCATCGTGCTCTCACTTTAACTGGCAACTTTCTATTTGACCTAGTATATAATAACATCTTTTATATAGGCCGTATTTTCACGTTATATTGCATTGTGTAGCAATTTCAGAATAATTAATAAATAATCTGGCAAATAATGGTAATTACACAAAGTTAGGATAGCAAAAACATTATTGTTTCTGAGTTCTCTGAATTCTATATTTTTATGACCTTATATTTAATGCGCAATGCACTTAGCTATAAATTCATAAGGAACTATTTATTTAATCTTTTAAGATAAACATTTCTTTCTCCAAGTCACCTATATAGGCATAATATAACATATTTGCGAATAGGTTGAACCATTTCACTGTTCAATCTATGTTTCTGTATGTTGTATTGTGAAAAATGCATAAAGTATTATTTATTTCAAAACTTTAAAATTTTAAAGTACTCATTAAGATTTTCCATTTAGGCCTTTGCAAACTTAGAGATATCATTGAGTTTAGGTTCCTTGACACTATTCTAATTTTGTTATTTTTACACACTGTATATAGAAATACATTTACCGCTGTAAAGTTGGCCCCCACTTTTGAATTTTTAAAATTTTTCTTTTGCACTCGTTTGCAGCTTTTGCACTTTTAATATTTTCGTTTGCACCTCAACCGTTTAGCCATCAGAGCCGAAACAAGTTTGGGGGAACTAGCTTCATATTAGCCCCCAGTTTCGAATTTTTGAATTTTTTCTTTTGCACTCGTTAGATCTTTTGCATTTTTAATATTTTCGTTTGCACTCCCATCGTTTGATCCTCAGAGCTCAAACAAAATCGGGGCCCAGCCCCCAGTTTCGAATTTTCGAATTTCTTTTTTTGTGTACTCTTTAGCAAATCGTTAGCACCTTTTGCACTTTTGATATTTCCGTTTTCACTTTCATCGTTTGGCCCCCAGAGGGCAAAATAAATTCGATGAGATTAAGCTTATATTTGCTTCTTTATTGATTTCATTAATCATAAATCACTTCATAATTTATCTACCTATGTATAGAAATACCAGAATTTGCTATCAATTACAATAAACAAAATAGTTCTATTTCTAAATACAAAAAGTATTATAAGATATCAATCGATACTTATTTAACCACATTATTTAATATAATTTATAACAAAAATAAAATAATATTAAAGTTTATTAATTCTTAATCATTTAAAATGCCCAATAATTTGACTATTTTCTTTCTAAACAAACAGACTCTTAAAATATGAATTTTACTCAAAAGAATTTTTATTTTGTAATAAAACTTATCGCGTATTCATCATAATATCCTTTTCCATAGAGGTCAAAATTAAATATACCATTATTTATTAATCCATGCAAACAGAAAATTTAAAATTTTCATTGTACGTTATCTGAATAAGCATTATTGTAATACTTTTGTGTATATGATATGAATATACATTTGTTTTAATTTCATTATTTTTTGTCCTAATTTGAAATTATTTCTATAAATTAAAAATAAATAAGAACTACTTTATTTGATCTCGAGCCATTCAAATAAAGTTTAGATCAGCTCTTTTAAAATTAAATATAGAAAAAATTCATTCAAATGTGTTTTAATTTTTATAACTGAAAAGGAAAAAATTTTTACAGGAAAAAATCTTCCTATCGGCCATTCTAGTGTTTCCTCGGCAGAAGTCGAAATGACGAACATTTCTTACTCAAAATCCGGAATTTCTAGTTTTTCCTAGTTCAAAACCGGAATTGGCAAACAGTTTACAAAAACAAAGATCGTCATTTGTAGTTCTTCCTAAGTTACGTGTGCTTCGTTTGTCGAAGTTTCTTTAGTATGGCACAGTATTTTATCAGACTAATATCAATTTTTAAAATAAATGCAAGCAAGAAAAAAAAAATTGATCGACGAGATTTCGCAGCCGAACGTGAAGGAAAATCATTTCACGTCATATCGCCAGAACAGTATCAAAATTTAATTGACGAGATAGTTATTCAAAAATACTTTCGATAAATAATTTTTCTTTTAACACAGCTATTTTATTTTTCAATCATTTCAATTTAAAATATTGAATTAAAAAAGGATAAAATTTAAAACGCAAAATAAACTTTCATTTTAATCTTTTCTTTAATAGAGGTCCTGAGTTATTCTGGCCTTATTAGTTAATTAAGCCCAATCAAAAGCAATATATTGGGGAAAAATTTTGAAAAAGTGAGACAATCAGTTGCTATATCCTCACGATCACAAGCAAAAAGAATGAAACAAATTATTGCTAGCAGTCACTCTGCAATGAAAATAGGAAAGAATGTAACAATAGTTATTCCTAATATTGATCGAGCAAAAGGAAGCTTCCGAAATATTATGACGATCGTTTTGAGCATTAATAAAGACAACTTATACCTAGATACAAAGAATGGAATTTTTCAAGCATTGTATTCCTGCTCAGAGTTCGAAATGAATGCAAGCAATTTTTTCTTGCTTGCATTCATTTTAAAAATTCATATTAATCTGATAAAATACTATGTCATACTAAAAAAACTTCGACAAACGAAACACACGTATCTTAGGAAGAACTACAAATGACCTTTTTTATAATCTGTTTGTCAATTCCGGTTTTGAGCTAGGAAACACTAGAAATTCCGGACTCTGAATAAGAAATGTTCGTCATTTCGAGTTCTGCCTAAGAAATACTAAAACATCTGACAAGCATTAGGACGCTCTCGTTCTGATTAGGAAATTCTAATATTTCCTAAATTCTGGCTTGTCCTAAAACATATACACAGTATATAACAATTATAATTGCACAGTTGCATTCAGGCTGATTACAGGAATTAACCAGAAGTCAACCAGAAAATTGACGGTTATTTTTGTTTCATTTTTATGCAAAAAAATATGAAACAAAAACAGCCATCAATTAAAAAAATGAAATGAAATAAAGAAACAACCGTCTGTTTGGATAATGAACTACAGTATATTATTTCATTCATTTGGCTTCCTGTTGAAGACACTTCCAAGACTCAAACTTATATTCTTTTAATTATGGAATGATTAATTTTTGCATTTTTAATGTGATTATGTGTTTGGATTATAAACCTAAAATTCCCTAAACCATTAGTTCGATTTTGATTATACAGTATATAACATTTTTCCGTTTTGTGAAGAATTATAATTGCCAGATATGCCAACACAATGACACAAACATTGTATCTAGCGGCCGGATGGCTGAGTGGTAACGCTGTCGGCGTCCCACGCAGGAGGAGCCGGGTTCGCGTCCAGGGTCTGGTAACTCCTGTAAAGTTTTTTTTGGATTTTGGCCCCGGCTCGCCGATCCCCATCCAGCCCCCTCCACGGATGTGGGTGCAGCCAGTGGTTGGAACTGGCCCCGCCCCTTAATAATCTCCCTGATTGGAAAGGGGCTTAAAATTTGCAAAAAAAAAAAAAAAAAAAAACGTAATGTATCATTTTAGATTCTATATTCCAATTTTAGTGGAAATAAATTTAATTATCTTATCAATAATTATTAAATTTCATCTATATTTTTATTTTTAATAAATTTAAGCGCATTTTTAACTTAAACATTATCAATTAAACTCATTTTCATTACTGTATTTCACACTTCACAAAAGTAAACATTGCCAATCGAGCACATTAGAGGGCGCTATTCTCATTGCTGTCGATAAGAGTTTATTTCAAAATGTATGTATTTATGTTTATTTAAAGAAAACGGAGGATCTCAGCATTAATCAATAAATGGCTGTCAAGAAGTATCTGTTGGTTTTTCTTCAGATATGCATATTAAACATATCGGATTGTACAGGTTAGTTTGAATCAATACCATTACAAACTAAGCTTTTGCAAACTTCAATAATAATAATAATATTTCAGACAAGGGGATTTCCAGACCTCAGACTCTATACACAACAGAAGCTTTCTTTCTTCCCATCAATAAAACTTGGTTTGAATCATTGAATTCTGTTGGTAAGTTAATTAATATTGAAAAACGATTTCATTTTACTGTGATGGTAAGAATCTTTTTTTTTTTTTTGCTATTACTTGTTTCTGGGCTTATATGCATTGTTGATATTCAAAATATTTAGCAACCGCTACAGTGATATATATTATATATATATAAATTGAAAATTAAAAATATATAAATTTCTTGTAAGGAATGTAAATATTATACAGGAAATTTCCCTTTTATTGTCTTAAAAATTAAAGTATACAATATTATAAAACTGTTTACTAGTTTATATAAATTGAAGCATAAATTATTAGCATATTTGTTATTATACTCCTTAAACAATCATACTGTTCGTTAAAAGAGTATAATAATAATAATAGCTAAACTAACAATTAGGTATGAGATATTTAATTAAATATTTTTATAACCAATATGGCCATAACCAGTGCATACCTGCTGAATATCAGTACTGTTTATACAGTATATTCCATAGGTTATACTGATTTTGATGAAAGACAGACATATAATAATTCTAATCAAAACAAGGACTGGCTTGCTAATGTTTGAACATTTGGTCTACTGAACAATCTACATTCAACATACATCATGTTAATGGTAGGTGATAATACTTGACATAGATTCTTGCCAACATAGGGGTAACCATACATTTTGTTGGGTTTGTTACATTTGTTTGAAATATATTGATAGAGATATGATTTTTGAACATTCTCCCATGCCTCTAAATTAGGGAAATTACATATACTGTTTCCAAAAATGGTCTTGCATATAAATTATTCATTCTACTTACAAGGGGAGGACCAACCTTCACCCTCCCAGATTTTGCTGAAATTTTTTTATATTCTAAATATATCAAGCACTATGGCAGGGAATTATAAATAACGTATACAACAACTAGTTAAAAGGAGCG